>CAUYQV010127784.1:0-39157 GCA_963574575.1 Galagoides demidoff
CTGTGGTCCCAGCTACTTGGGAGGAGGAGGCAGGAGACTCGCTTGAGCCCAGGAGTTGGAGGTTGCTATGAGCTGTGATGCCATGGCACTCTACCCAGGGGGATAGCTTGAGGCTCTGTCTCAAAAAAAAAAAAAAAGATAATTTGCCCTTATTATTGGTCTGAATAACTTAATTTCTTTAGTTAACAAATGTTTCTTGGGTTTAACGTTTCTTTGAGTTTCGCAACCTTTGTGTGTCTATGGGTTTAGAATTTTCATCAAGTGTGGAAAAACTGTGGCCATTCTTTCTTCAGATATTTTTTTTTTCTGTCCCTCTCTCTTTCTCTTCTTCTTCAGGGCCTCCAATTACACATGTATTAGGCCACTTAAAATTGACTTACAGCTCACTGACGCTCTTTTCTTGGCATTTCTCTTTCCTTTGTGCATTTTATTTGGACGCTTTCCATTACTGACTTTAGTTTCACTAATTTTTTCTTCTGCAACGTCTAATCGACCACTTATTTCATCCAATGAACTTTTCATCTCAGACACTGTAGTTTTTAATCTCTAGAAATGTGACGCCTTTTTAAAAAACCTCCCTTATATTTACTTTTTGAACCCAGACTAGAGCTCTAATAACTGTTTTAGGGCCTTTGTCTTCTAATTTTATTATCTGTGTCGGTTCCAATTTTTCTTACTTTTTCCCTCCTTGTGTGTAATATTTTTTGCTCTTTACACGCCTAGTAATTTATTTTTACGCTCCAGACATTTTAAGTTTCGCCCTTTTGGTAATGGATATTTAGTCAGAAGAAGTTCAAGCCTTTCTAGTCTTGCTTTCAAGATTTGTTAGACCAGATCATAGGAGTATTTAGTCTAGGAGAAATTAGACTAATTATTTTCCACTAATGCAGAAAGATCTCTCTGTGTAATTTAAGAAATTCCCTTGAATAATGAGGTTTTCTAGTCTGTCTGATGGCAATAGGAATGATTTCCAGCCCTGCGTGAGTGCTGGGTGCTCTCATTCTTTAAAAGCTCCCTAAGGATTTCTTAAGCACAACCATGACAGTATACGAGGGTCTCCACTGGGGTCCACTTCCAACGTGGAGGGGGCTCTTGCTTAGACAGATGCTTCCCCTTGGAGTTCTCAGCTTCCACACCAGGATCTCCAATCTTTTTGTTTTTCAGGAAGATTAATTTGGCTCCTTTAGATGGTGATTTCTAAAGCTTTGAGCAACCACTGGAGTCAAATGAAAGCAAATAAATAGGCTGCCCATTATGAGAGTTTTTTCATTCACTCCAACAACATAATACAGAAAACGAGCTACCTGAATAACTTGGAAAGTCTTAGGGAAAGATATACATGTGTGTGCATCCCAGCAGGGGTATCCAACACTTTTTCTTCTCTGCCATATGTTGGAGGAAGAAGAGCTGTCTTGGACCTCACATTAAATACACAAATACTAATGAACGCTAATGAGCAAATACGTATCTTTCCCAGTATCTAATACCACAGACAAGCAAAACCATCTTCACATAATCCACAGGCAGGCAGCCTGCGGGCAGCAGATTGGACACCACTGTCCCAAAGCTGCTTTCATGTTCTTCATGGACCCTTGAGGTCAACAGTTTCAGAATTCCACAGAATAATCATTCCCCAATATACAAAGCAGAATTAAGATCTGACTTGGAGGGACGGGGAGGGTAATTACATGGCACCTGACACATCTCCAGTCCCCTAGAGATACCATAAGCACCTTTGTAGCAGAATAACCTTTAGCTACACACTATTTTGTGTTCTCAAGATGCTCAATACAACTGCATTTGGTTGATGTAATTATAGAGTCCCTTGTCATTTTAACAACAGAACATTCACTTCTTTGAGCCTTATTGTACGGACAATTTGTGGGTTGCCTTCCTAAAGGATATATCTATTGATTTCTTTATTGAACATAAATTTATCAAGCACCTATAGGGTGCTAGATACTTTTCTGGGGCAGGGTTAGAATAAACATTCAGTCTTTGCTCTTTCCAAATAATCCCTATTGCTCAGGGGTATACCCTTATATTAGCTTTCCCCTTAAGGGAAAGCTTGGCTGCAGACCAAGAGAATATGTAGGGTCATTTACTAATTCAGCAAGTGCCTACAGATCACCTGCCTCATAGCTGGCGCTGGCCTCTATGCAGACCTGGTCTTCACATGGAGGCGAGACTGCAGCCTCTGCCAGACCTTCATCCCCATGATTCTAATGCATTCCATCATCTCCCGAGAGCTGGCAATTCTTTTCCATCCCTGGGATTGCTGTTCTCATGATGCACCAGATGGAGATCCCATGACAAGGATCTCTCACTGAGATGGGTGCACAGGCACGGTCTCAACAGCAAGCACCATACGAAGACTGAGCCACAACATGGAAAATGGCAGGACTGAAGACCAATTTGGCTTTGTGTGAAATATTTCTTTTTTTTTTTCTTTTGAGACGGAGCCTCAAGCTATCCCCCTGGGTAGAGTGCCATGGCATCACAGCTCATAGCAACCTCCAACTCCTGGGCTTAAGCGAGTCTCCTGCCTCCACCTCCCAAGTAGCTGGGACCACAGGCGCCCACCACAACACCCGGCCATTTTTTGGTTGCAGCCATCATTGTTGTTTGGCGGCCCGGGCTGGGGATTCAAACCCGCCACCTTAGGTGTACGTGGCTGGCGCCTTAGCCAATTGAGCCACAGGCGCCGAGCCTGTGTGAAATATTTCAATCCACCCTATTTACAATCTTTCGCACAAGAGCCTGGACCAGAATATTAAATACCTATTAACATTGAAATAGCTGCTCCTAATCAACTCAGGTAATGAATGAAGAAGAGAGAAAATATTAGAATAGTTGACTGTCACAAACAGTGAATTACTGAGCAAGAGTGAGCCGTGTACTAACCACTAATTGTTCATGTGGCCTCTCTGATTGCTTTCATTTTAGGAAATGATGATGGCTAATTCAACTGTGGACTTTTACAGGCCTAATTGACTTCAGGGTTCTCTTTGCCTGGTTTTAAATAATGTTACAATCGCCTATAATGCCCATAAGAGAGGGAGAGCGACACACACAGGATGGCCTGAAGGAGCTTGTAACCAACTAGGAGGGGTTAGCAAACTGAAGTCGGACTACATAATCATCCATTCGTCATCCTGCAAATGTTTGTCCAACACATGGAGTGCTTTAAGCATTGCGCAAATTGCTGTGGGAATTCTTAAGAGGTAATCTAAGGACAGCGCCTGGTGCATGGAAAACGCACAAGAAATGTCTGTCCCGTGAAAGAAGGAAGGAAGGAAGGAATTGGGATCAGAAGAGACTTCTATTTACAAAAGGTATGTGCTATGAGTACAGGTGTTTCCAGGGAAAAGAGGTGTTGGAAAATAAAGATTGGATTTGCAGATAAAGCCGTTTCCCTGGTGTCTGAGCAAGTGTAGGAAAATGTGAAAATAAACCTGCACTAAAAGGCAGACGCATCTCCCAGCAAGGCCCAGGCCCCGGCCAGGAAACTTAGGCAAAGGAAAACTACCCACCCCCATCGTTGCAGCTGAGGACACCACTCAAGCCAAAGCAGCACGAGGATGTCTGCACCTCCTGAAACATGCTTGTCAATGCCAGGGTGACCAATCCATTTAGAGAAAGTCAACTAATTTCACAGAGTGGATTTTATCCCGGGAAACTGAAGGTTTTATATGAGCTCAGAACTCAGGGTTCCCAAACAGGGAGCCAACACGCCAGAGGTGATTTCATCTATCCCACACTAGGTGGAAACTCCCGTTTATTACATCTGACTTTAGGGAGATTTTGGCTTAAATATCTGTGAGATCCTACGGTGGAAAGCCTGTCCCTAATAAATCTACTTTCTCTTTAATTCAGAGAGAAACTGTTGGCCCTTATTCAGTCAAAATCCAATTCTGCAAACAGCACATTTCTCTCTAACTAGACAGTGTGGTCACCTTGCCAACTGCCCATTCTTGGCAAGAAAAATCAGTTTAAACAAAATAACCTCGTCTAACCCACTCTGATATGGGATGAAGATGAACAGCCAATATATTGACTTGTGGACTGACAAAGGGGCTAGTGATACTCGCAGGATGCTCACCAGTTACAAGAGCAACGGTGGTACCTTCTGTTCCCATAAAAGCCAATTTTATCTCCAGTAACTTTTACCCCTCTCTCCCCTAGGCCTGCTGCCTTTATAGATCACGCTTTTACTGTTACAGTTGCTCTTTACAAGGCTACTCCATGGCTGCTGACAATACCATATCTTCTGGAATATTTTCCTCTCCATGGTGTCAATAACCCTCTGGGGACAATGTTGAAAAGGAGAGAACTATTTGTCATTTATTAATCATTTGGAGGTAAGAGCATTCCCAGGCAGCTGGTAGAATCTGCAGCCATAGTAAAGATGATTTGAGATTTGAATTGCTTTTGGTGAAATAACATTCAATGGAGACCACAGGAGTTGACCGCCAGAACCGGTGCTGAGCTGCGTCTCAGGGGCTGCTGATTTCCCAGGTGTTGGGAGGAACAGCGTGACATTGGAGCCTGCAGGTGAATGGACTTGGGAACCTCCGGGGGGTCACTGGTGAAGATCAGTGGTAGACGTTTCCTATGGCCCTGAGGGCTGTGAGAGCACCCTCTCTCCATCACTGCCCACAAGACTTACTGTTTTCCAACCTGTTTTATTTCACAGCAAATCTATAGTTAAACTTCCATGGCACACTTAAATTATGTTGATCAAAAAAAGAAAAAGAGTGGAAGAAAAGAATATGCTCATATGCTTGCCGTGCTTTGAATTCTTTTGAAAATAATTTAATTAATGATCTTAAAATTTTTCTCTGTGGCACACTGATTGAAAACCACTCATGTGGCTGGTTCTTGTCCAGGCACTGACCCACTCTGCTCCTCTGGGTCATCTTCTTGGGGTGGCCCCCGCTGAGGGGTCCCCTTTCTGAGACGCTTTTTGTTGCTGCACCTCTTTTCCTTTTCTTTCTGAGTCCTTTGACTATTTACTCATTTATGTATTTAGTTAGTGCAAAATATAAAGGGAGTACAGATGTTTTTGTGACATGGGTACTATTTATAATGCTTAAGTGAGGGCTTTCAGTGAGCCCCACCTATCACCCAAATGGTGCTCATTGTACCCAAGAGGTAGGTGTTTACTCCTCTCCTTTCCGCCACCTCCTTGATTTCCTAGGGCCTTACATATCTTTGTGCCCATTGATTAGCTCCCAATTGTTAGAGAGCAGATGTGGTCTTTGTTTTTCCATTCCTGAAGACAATTCTCTTAGGTTAACGATCTCTAGTTCTGTCCAAGTTGCTGTGAGAGACATTATTCCACACCTTTCTGTGGCTGAGTAGCTCTCTGTGCAATTGCACATTTAATTGTGTGTTTATCTTTTTACTATCTGACTCTTCAGCTAGACAGTAAGAGGCATAAGGGGAGAAAGACTGAGTCCACTTGTCAGCCTTGCATGTCCAGCCTTTGATGGGGTGAGGGCACTGCATGGTGATCTGAGACTCTTGTCGGGCAGTGAGTCAAGCGTCCTGTCTATCTGACCACTGACCCATGTCTCTCCTACTGTCCCTGTGAGTCAAATGTCCTGCCTTTCTGCCCACTAACCTGTGCCTCTCCTACTGCCCCTGTGCATCCCTGATGATCCCTGATTCTGCACCTTGTACCCCACAGCACCCTGCATCAGGAATTCCCTTCCCAAATCCCCCAAATGCCTAAATGACACCTGTTAAGGCTCAGCCAAAAAGCATCTCTTCCAGAAGGTGTTCTAGACCACACTCCACATAGCTCCATCCCTCTGTGCATGCCTGAGTAAGCTCTTGACTAGGACTTCCCCTGTGTCAAGTCCCCCACAGCTGTGGTCCCCAAGCCCTGAGCAGCAGACCTGCAGAGGTCTGTGATATGTTAGGAACATGGTCACACAGCAGGAGGTGAGCTGAGGGAGAACAAGTGAAGCTTCATCTGTATTTACACCCACTCCCCACCACTAACATCACTGCCTCCTGTCCCTTCCGCAGCAACATTAAATTCTCAGAGGACCGGGAGCCCTACTGTAAACTGTACATATGAAGGGTCTAGGTTGCATCTCCTTATGAGAATCTATTGCTGATGCAGGGATGCTAGTGCTAGAGCCATCTAGTTGCAGGAAAACAAGCTCAGAGCTCCCACAGATTCTGCATTATGGTGAATTATATAATTATTTCTTTATATATTACAGTGTAATGATAATAGAAATAAAGTGCAGAGTAAATTTAATGTGCTTGAGTCATCCCCAAACCATTCCTCCCTTCCCAGTCCATGGAAAATTTGTCTTCCATGAAACTGCTGTAAGTGCTGGAGATCACTGCCCTGCAGCACACTTAGAGCCCAGAGGTGTGGACAGCCATCTCCCTGAGGGGACCCACATTCAATCAGCATCCAGAGTTCCTCGGCCTATTAAATACTCAGCAGTCTATAGAAAGAAACTCTTATTTCCTTTCTCCCTCTTTGAGCTGAACAAAACAGAACAGGGTATTTCAGATAAGACAACCTTCATGGTTGCTCAGATAAAGACATCATCACATCACATTCAACTTGAACTGATCTTAGCTTTTGGCCAGAAACCCGGTCTGGTATCTTACCTTGTGTTTTTCCTGTTGTTCAACATTTGCAAAGATCCCAGGGGCAAACAAAGTGGCTGCGACTAAAGCCACATCTTTGGGAGTCAAGTATTGAACTCATTGCAGAACTGTCCTTTGGCCTCTTGACCGCCAGTCAGCCAATCACTGAGCAGGAGACTGGGAAAGTGAAAAGGAGGAGCCAATCACTGAGCAGGACACTAGGACAGTGAAGAGGAGAAGCCAATCACTGAGCAGGACACTGGGAAGGTGAAGAGGAGGAAGACACAGTCTCTCATGCTAAAGGATGAATGGGCAGAGCCCCCGACATGATACCAAAGATTCCTGTGAGCCCCACCTGTGCCCATGTGCACTGACGCTGCACGTTCGGGAATACTGTGGGCAGACTGGAATGCCCTAGTACCGAGGACAGTCCACCTTCTGCCCTCTAACAGCTGATCAGAGTAAATGTTAGGGGAAACGTACTTTCTACCTGGCCCAGTAGGCTAGTGCTGTTACAAGGGGAATCTCTGTGGGAAATGATGAGGCCATGGACACTGAATTAAAAACTAGCCCCTCAGGTACTCAGGGTTCAAATCCAACACCCCGGGGTGGGAGCGCTTGGAGAAATGCTGCTCACCATGGTTGGCCAGTTTGGACACGTGCAAAGTGAAATGGGATGACGTCCTGTCAGGACAGGTAGAGGTGACAGGAATTTGCCTTTATATCGCCAGAATGATTAAAAATTCCCACTTGTCTTTATTCAAATAATATGTCTCCCCATTTCCTATCCTTTTCAACATTTCTGCAAAGCCATGGTTCAGATGCTTAGGGGAAAAATATCTAAGTACATACATTTATATATATGCATGTCTATGTCCATATTCTTTATTCCAGAATATTCCCCCAGCACTTACAAATATTCATTTTCAGTACAAGCGAAATCCAGAACTGTGAAAACCCATTAATCTCTTTTTGATTGCTCATGAAGATCCACTTCTGCGACTGCCTTGCCAGCCCAGGGCCTGCTGTCACTCACTGTCAGGACGCAGATGCAGGATGCCGTGCACTGCCAACTTGACCTTGAAAGCCAGCTCGCTGGGGACGCAGGAGAGCAGGGCCGAGGCGCGGAGCTGCTGTGTGGCCCGCCTTGCTGTGGTGTCAGGGAACACATCTGTTTCCAGCTGAGCTGCTTTTGTTTAAGCTTCAAGCTTTTCCTTTTTCCTACTTGAAAACAGTTTACCGGGAGGCAAAATGATTCAAAGTGACATCTGGGTCCCTCTTGGCATGTGCATGGTTTTCCCTTCCTTCCATCCTGTAATTAAGTCAATTAGATTTCTGAGTCTTCCATGAGGGGATTTCCAGGAATCTTTTCTCAGCAACACACAAACCACTCGCCAAATGTCATCGGCCCCCTAGAAGCACCACCTCCTGCATCCTGACTTCTTTCGGGTGAGTAAAACAGGTAACAAAGGTCAGCAGGTGAGCGCCTCTCTGTGCTGGCACAGCGGGTGAGCAGGAGGAGCAACCGAACGCACACCCAGCTTTGCCCCTCCAGTTCCGGCCAATCTGGGAAGGCTATTTCCTAGATGCTATTTATTAGCTGAAATCTTGGCAGACTTAACCCAATATTTTTTTGTTTGTTTTCAGAGACAGAGTCTCACTCTGTCACTCAGGCTAGAGTGCCATGACATTGGCCTAGCTCACAGCAACCTTAAACTCTTGGGCTTAAGCAATCTCTTGCCTCAGCCTCCCAAGTAGCTGGAACTACAGGTGCCCTCCACGACCCTAGAAAATTTTTGCATTTTTAGTAGAGATGGGGTCTCACTCTTGCTCAGGCTAGCCTCAAACTCCTGAGTTCAAGCAATCCACCTGCCTTTGCCTCTCAGAGTGTTGGGATTACAGGAGCCACCACACGTGGCCTAACCTAGCCTAACTTAATGCTTTAGATATATGGCTGGAATTTGGGTTTGACACCCCCCCCCCCAAATATCAGAGGATGAGAGAGGTGAGTTGACATGCTTCCTTGGCACATATGCACACTCTTTAGCAAACAAAAAAGTAATTTTTTTTTTTACATTTTCTTGATGGAAACCAAAATTGCCTCTGCAATTTATCCAACCAACTCTGGCACATATGATACAACTTCATGCCTGGTATAATGTGGAAGTCTCCAATTACATTAAAAATATCCACTTTCACATCTTAAATTTCATTTCCCCAAACGCTCATTTTCTGAAATTCTAAAGCGAGTTCTTCATGGCACCGATCCATAACTTCCTATTAGTTGGATGGGCATCAGTATCCTTTTCAATAAAAGAGGCTGTCTTCTTAAATAGCACCACCAAGACCTGCCATCAATCAGGAAATGCACATCCTGAGACAAGGCCTAGGGGGAGGCAGCCTAGGGGGCATTCTGACACAGGATCATTTGGAAATCCAAACCTTCCAGACAGGAGAACTTCAGACACGCGCACACACACACACACACACTATGTTGTAGGGTTTTAAATAATTGAATTCAGATTGCTTTATCCACCAACACAATCAGTTCCAAATCCCTGTCAAACTTGGGTCATTTAGAAAATTAAAGTCAAGTGTTCATTGCAGCCCAATTCACAATCGCTGGGTCATGGAAGAAGCCCAAGTGCCCATCGACCCATGAATTAATCAATAAATTCTGGTATATATACACCATGGAATACTACACAGCCATTAATAAGGATGGAGACTTTACATCCTTCATGTTTACAAGAATTCACATTTTAAACAAGCACCTCCTTCCACCAGTGACTGTGAGCATGCTGGGTATCAAAATCACAGCTTTGACCTTCAGCTGCTCCCCACCTAGTATTTTCGGCAAATGGCAGGGATGAACCAATCACGGGTGATGTTTTTTCATTGGTTTTATTTACCAATGTGTACATATGTGTGACACAGTGCTGGGGGAGAGACACAAAAGTAACGTGAGCTCCTATATTCCAGTTACTGTGCTTCTGACATGTCTAACAACTGTTCACTGTGACGAGGTTAATGTGTGGTGAAATCTAACGTAGTTACAGAAGTACATTGAGGGAGTCCTGATAGCTGTTGGAACAGAAAGGAAAGGACAATTCCCGGAGTTACTTCCAGTGAAAAAGAAGTCAGTAGGATTCAATGGCAACTGGAATGTTAGTGGTAAATGGGGGAAAAAGTGAAATATGCAGAGAGACACGAATGGGGATGGAAAGAAAAACCATTCTGGAAACAGCTGAGAGCAGGAGTGTGCAGAAAGAGGAGGCTTCTATAGTTCATGTCCACATCAGTAAAAGGGTGACTGGAACTCTGTTACTGAGTTTATGTATGAATGTATTTAACCAAGTGGAGATCTTAATTGATGATTATTTTCTATTACAGCAACTGTTCAACTGTCAAGCTCTACGAAAACTCAGTATTCCTGATAATGACCTTTCCAACCTGCCGACCACGATTGCTAGTTTAGTTAATCTCAAAGAACTCGACATCAGTAAAAATGGTAAGCGTCTCATCTTATCTCCAAAGATCTTGAAATTATTTTTTATTGAAAATATACTTTAATGTTTTCTCTAGGCAAATGCTATCACTTTTTCTTTGATTTGATTGCAACTGTAATTCCGTTAAAAAGATAAATTCTAAATTGGAAGTCAAAGAGAGAAAACTTCTCTTCTGACTAACGTGCTCGACTCACTCAGGCTTATTTCCATCTGCCTTCAGAATCGTGACCTAACTTTCACAGAGTATTTTACTGCCCTTATGTGCTTATTTCCCTCATTCTCAGAGTAAAATTGTTTCTCAACATGTCCTGAATCCTGCACGATGAAGCCTACTTGTTTATTTTATCTGAAATTATTTTCTGAATTTCCTGTACTGGGCTATATTTTCCCCCCAGCACTAACCATCCTCACAATATTGTATAATTTACATATTTTTGTGGTTCTATTTTCTCCTGACTGGAATATAAACTCCATTATTTAACAGGAGAAATTTTTCTTTGTTTTGATCTCTGATGTGTCCCAAACATGAGCAATGCCTAGTACATAACTGGGACTTGGTAATTTTATTATATTTCTGGCCAAACTTCACTATCTGGTGGTTTTGTTAATGATAATACTGAAGTGGATGTTCAGGTTGATTAGATTTTTATTTGTGTGTTTGTGGGAATGGTGAGGCTTAGCTCCTGAGAAGGTCCCTACATCCTCATTCATTCATTAAATCTTCATATCCTTCCAAATGATTAAAATCATTTTATTAGAACAGAGCAAGGATCCTTTAAAAAGTCTTATGTCCAGGCACAATGAGGATATGAAACGTGACCCCTTCCAGCCCTAAGCTGGTTAAACCATGCATGTGTGTCTGTGTGTGCACAAGTGAGCACATGTGTGCACAAGTCATGGGTTGGGTACATTGATAGTGTTTTTGGTCCCAAGGGGACAGGCGTAGACAGAACAGATCCCTGCCCTCATGAAACATACATTCCACTGGGTGATTTATTTTATTTTAGTTTTTATTAAATCATAGCTGTTTACATTAATGTAACCATGGGGTACAATGTGCTGGTTTTATATACTATTGAAATATTTTTATCAAACTGGTTAACATAGCCTTCACGTCATTTTCTTAGTTATTGTGTTCAGACATTTATGCTCTACACTTAGTTAATTTCACATGTACCCTTATAAGATGCACCATAGGCATGGTCCCACCAATAACCCTCCCTCCACCCATATTCCCCCCTCCCCCCACACATATTCCCTCCTCCCCTCCTCTCCCTTTCCCCTTTCCCCATATTCTTGGGTTATAATTGGGTTATAGCTTTCATATGAAAACTATAAATTGGTTTCATAGTAGAGATGAGTACATTGGATACTTTTTCTTCCATTCTTGAAATGGAAGAATATGTTCCAGCTCCATCCATGTAAACATGAAAGAGGTAAAGTCTCCATCTTTCTTTAAGGCTGCATAAAACTCCATGGTGTACATATACCACCATTTACTGATTTATTTGTGGGGGGATGGGCACTTGGGCTTCTTCTATGACTTAGCAATTATGAATTGGGCCGCAATGAATGTTCTGGTGCAAATATCTTTATAATAATGTGATTTTTGGTCTTCTGGATATATACCTAGTAGAGGAATTGTAGGATCAAATGGCAGGTCTATTTTTAGATCCCCAAGTGATCTGCAAGCACCTTTCCAAAAGGAACCTCTGCATTCCCTCCAGCAATGTAGAAGTGCTCCCTTTTCTCCATCTCTGGTTTTGAGATTTTGTGATGTGGGCTAATCTTACTAGAGTTAGAAGATATCTCAAAGTGGTTTTGATTTGCATTTCTCTGATGATTAAGGATGATGAGCATTGGTTTATGTGTTTGTAGGCCATGTACCTGTCTTCTTCAGAGAAGTTTCTCTTCAAGTCCCTTGCCCACCCTGAAATGGGATCACTTGATCTTTTCTTGCTAATACGTTTGAGTTCTCTGTGGATTCTGGTTATTAAACCTTTGTTGGAGACATAACCTACAAATATCTTCTCCCATTCTGGGGGCTGTCTGCTTGCTTTACTTATTGTATTTTTGGCTGTGCAGAAGACTTTTAGTTTGATCAGATCCCAGTAATGTATTTTTGCTGTTGCTTCAATTGCCCAGGGGGTCTTCCTCATAAAATATTTGCCCAGGCTGATTTCTTCAAGTGCTTTCCCTACACTTTCTTCTAGTACTTTCATAGTTTCATGACTTAAGTTTAAATCTTTAATCCAGTGAGAGTCTATTCTTCGTTAATGGTGAAAGGTGCGGGTCCAGTTTCAGTCTTCTGCAGATTGCCAGCAAGTTCACCCAGCAACATTTGTTAAATAGGGAATCTTTTCCCCATTGAATGTTTTTAATTGACTTGTCAAAGATCAAATAACAGTAAGTAGCTGGGTTCATCTCTTGGTTCTCTATTCTGTTCTATACATCTACCTCTTTGTTTTTGTGCCAATACCATGCAGTTTTGATCACTATCAATTTATAGTATAGTCTGAGGTCTGGTAGCCTGATTCTTCCTGCTTTGTTTTTATTTCTGAGGACTGTCTTGGCTATTCAAGGTTTATTCTGGTTCTATATAAAATTAAGTACTATTTTTTCCAGATCTTTAAAGTATGATGGTGATGCATTGATGGGATTGCATTAATTTTGTAAATTGCTTTGGGTAATATGGACATTTTAACAATGTTGATTCTCCTTTCAGCTATTTCTTTTCTCAGAGTTTCATAATTATCTTTATAGAGATCTTTCACGTCCTTTCTTAGGTAAGCATCCAAATATTTCATCTTCTTTGGCACTACTGTGAATGGAATAGAGTCCTTGACTGTTTTTTCAGCTTGGCTATTGTTGGTATATACAAAGGCTACAGATTTATAAGTGTTGACTTTGAATCCTGAGATGCTGCTATTTCCTTGATCACTTCTAAGAGTTTTGCAGTAGAATCCCTGGGGTTTTCCAGATATACAGTCATATCATCTGCAAAGAGTGAAAGTTTGATCTCCTCTGACCCTATATGGATGCTCTTGATCACCTTAAGACTTCTATTACAATGTTAAAAAGCAGTGGAGACAATGGGCAACCTTGCCTGGTTCCTGATCTGAGTGGAAATGATTTCAATTTAACGCCACTCAATATGATATTGGCTGTGGTTTTGCTGTGGATGGCCTCTATCAGTTTAAGAAATGTCCCTTCTATACCAATTTTCTTAAGTGTTCTGATCATGAAAGATGCTAGATATTATCAAACACTTTTTCTGCATCAATTGAGAGAATCATATGGTCTTTGTTTTTTAATTTGTTTGTGTGCTGAATTGTATTTATAGATTTATGTATATTGAACCAGCCTTGAGACCCTGGGATAAAACCCACTTGGTCATGGTGTATAATTTGTTTGATGTGTTGCTGGATTCTGTTTGTTGGAATCTTACTGAATTTTTTTTATCAATATTCATTAGTGATATTGGTCTATAATTTTCTTTTCTTGTTGGGTCTTTTCCTGGTTTGGGGATCAAGGTGATGTTTGCTTCATAGAATGTGTTGGGTAGTTTTGTTTTGTTTTCTTTTCTTTTCTTTGTTTTTTTTCAGGGCTGGGTTTGAACCACCACCTCCAGTATATGGGACCGGCACCCTACCCCTTTGAGCAACAGGCACCGCCATCCTTTTTTTTCTATATTTTGGAAAAGGTTAAGTAATATACCACTAGTTCCTCTTTAAAGGTTTGGTAGAATTCTGATATAAAGCCATCTGGTCCCATGCTTTTCCCTTTAGGGAGTTTTTGTATAGGTGATGCTATTTCAGAACTTGATATAGGCCTGTTCAACATTTCCACTTCATTCTGGCTAAGTCTAGGTAGGTGGCATGCTTCCAGTATTGGTCTATTTCCTTCAAATTTTCATATTGTGGAGAATAGAGTTTCTTGTAATATTCATTAAGGATTTTTGTAATTTCTGAGAAGTCTGTTATTATTTCATTTTTGCCATTTCTGATTGATAAAATTAGAGATTTTACTCTTTTTTTTTCCTGGTTAGGTTAGCCAAAGGTTTGTTTTATTGACCTTTTTAAAAAACCAACTTTTTGATTTGTTGACCTGTTGTATAATCCTTTTGTTTTCAATTTCATTTAAATCTGATCTAATTTTGTTTATTTCTTTTCTTCTGCTGGGTTTGGGATTTTAATGTTTTTCCTTTTCCAGTTTCTTGAAATGTCCCATTAAGTTATTAACTTCCTCTCTTTCCATTCTCTTGATGAAGGCTTGCAGTGCTATAAATTTCCCTCTTAGGACTGCTTTTGCAGTATCCCAGAGGTTCTGGTAATTCATGTCTTCATTATCATTTTGTTCCAAAAATTTGTTAATTTTCTTCTTCATCTCATCTATGACCCAGCTATCAGTCAACATAAGGTTATTTAGCTTCCATGTTTTTGTATGAGTATGCAGATTCTTGTTACTAAGTTCAACTTTCATTCCATGGTGGTCCAAGAAGATGCAAGGAATAACTTCTATTCTTTTAAATTTGCTGAGGTTAGACTTGTGACCCGAAGATGTGATCAGTTTTGGAGTATGTTCTGTGGGCTGATGAGAAGAATGTGTATTCAATTTTGTTAGGATGAAATGTTCTGTAGATGTCTGTTAAATCCAATCATTGAATGGTTAAGTGTAAGTCTAAAATTTCTTTGCTGAGTTTCTTATTGGAGGATCTATCCAACATTGCCAAAAGAGTTTTTAAATCTCCAACTATTATGGTGCTGGAGGAAATCAAGTTGTTCATGTGAGTTAATCTCTCTTATAAATTGAGGTGCATTCTGGTTGAGTGCATAAATGTTAATAATTGAAATCTCATCATGTTGAGTGTTACCCTTGACAAATATGAAGTGATCATCCTTATCTTTCCTTACTTTTGTTAATTTAAATCCTATTGTATCTTTGAATAAAATTGCAATACCTGATTTTTTCTGATTTCCATTGGCCTGACATATAGATGACCATCCCTTCACCTGAAGTCTATATTTATCTTTTAAGGTAAAATGAGATTTTTGTATGCAGCAGATATCTGACCTGAGTTTTTGTTTCTAGTAAGCCAACCTGTGCCTCTTTAGAGGACAATTTAAGCCATTCACATTAATTGAGAATATTAATAAGCATGGTAGAATTTTGGGTACTGAGTTTTTCAAAAGTACAGTGGACATTTCAATCCTTTCACCACTGTGGACTTGGACTTTGATCAAAAATTTCTGAGTGAGTTTACTTTGGTGGTAGAGGATTGCACTGGTCATTATGGAGGATAGCTCTGAGAATATCCTGGAGGGCTGGTTTAGTTATGGCAAATTTCTTCAACATGTGAATGTCATTAAAGTATTTATTTTCTCCATCATAAATGAAACTCAGTTTAGCTGGATACAGAATCCTGTGCTGAAAATTATTTTGTTTTAGGAGAATAAACCCCAATGACCACCCTCTTCCAGCTTGAAAGGTTTCAGCAGAGAGATCTGCAGTCATTCTAATATTCTTCCCCTTGTACATTATGGTTTTCTTACATATGACTGCCTCTAGAATTTTCTCCTTCATATTAACTTTGGCAAAGTTAATTATAATGTGTCTGGGAGATGCCTTATTTGGGTTGAGTAATGCTGGGGTTCTGAAAGTCTCTGTTACCTGAATTTCAGAATCTCTTGGCATGTCTGGGAACTTCTCTTTGATTATCACATGGAGTAGAGCATCTGGGCCTTTCGAAGCAACCTTGTTGCCTTCAGGAATTCCGATAAGGCAAACATTAGTTTTCTTCAAATTATCCCAGAGTTCTCTGAGAGAATGATTCATTTTTGCTTCATTTCACTTCTCTTACTCTTTGAGCATTTGGGATCATTGAATAGCTTTGTCTTCAATGTCAAAAATCCTTTCTTCTGCCTGTTCCATTCTGTTACAGAGGAATTCTACTCTATTTCTCAGATCTTTGAGGGCTGCAAGTTCTTGTCTCACTGTGTCAAAATCCTTGGTAATTTTGTCTTTGTATTCATTGAATTCTTGAGACAACTTTTGAAATGCTCCTTGAATTTCTAATTCAAACTTTACTTCCATTCTGTTAACCGTATTTGCCATCTAAATTCTGAATTCAATTTCTGACATCCATTTGTTTATGAATGGGATCTTCTCATGTGTAGAAGATCTACTCTGATGATTCATGTTACTGGAGTTTTTCCACTGATTCTGCCCCATGATTATTTTATACCATTTGACTAGATGAGCACATAAAGTGAAGTTTGGTTGGGGGTTCCAGGAGTAGGGAGTAACCAGCCCTTTGTCTAAGAGCTGAGACTGCTGTCTGTAGCTTTATCCCTAGAGTTTTGCAAAGGACCCATACAGTGCTACAGCCCCAGACACTGGGGACCTGCTTGGTATGGTGGGGCTACATGGCTTTGTCTTGTTTTCAGCTGGTCTCTGTCCAATCCTAGTAAATCAGTAACTCTGGGTAGAAGTTTCAGCTGTGGAGAAATACTAGCAACTAAGTCACCCCACCCCCCCACGGCAACAACTGGAAATGGAAAATCAAACCTTCCCACAATGGCACACCCAGGGTACCACTTTCGATAGTCCTCAGGTGATTAGCCCAGGTCAAGAGTTCCAAATCAGTTGTCCCAGTCAGCACCCAGTCTCAAGTGGAAGAATTCAAAAGGTCTCCAGCAACTAGCTAGCAGGGGTCTGCTGGCAGCTTGAGTATGACTTGTTCTGGTGCTCTATGGAGTCAAAAGGACCCACCTAGCAAATTAATTAGTCTAGAAAGGTTGATGCTTCCTTCCCCACTTACACTTCTATCACACCCAGTCATTGGTAACTCCCAGGGCTGTGATCTAATTCCCTCCAATGAGCAGATGCTCCTCCAGGGTTTTGTGCCTGCCTGAGTCATAGGGAAATCTATGTCTCCTTGGCCAGACTGCCCTACTGGGCCACCAGCCAGCAGGGGGTGCTGGAACTGACAACCTCGGGTACTTAATGGAAGTTGAGGCAGTTCACTCAGTTCCAGCCCCACCCCAGATTGATGTTGCTGCCATTTATACTCTGGCAAAATTAGCATTTCTGTCCTGGCTATATTCCCCTGTGGACCAGGCTCTGTTTGAGTTCACAGAAACTACAGCTCAGCCCCATCCTGTGCCACTGCTCTTGGGCCAATTCTCATGGAGCTGGTGTCTGTCTTGCTGCACTCTGTGTTGGGGGGCGGGGGGGGGCAGGGTTAAAGCTCACATTCAGCTCTCAGTTCCTGCCTCTTCCTGGCCTGGTACTCATATATAGCTCTCAGTGTCTTTTTCTCCCTGGACTGGTGCTGTTGCCGCTCCTGCTTTTGTCTCAGCTATGTTCCCCTGGGGGCCAGGTGCTTCTTAGGCTCAGTAAAGCAGCACTTCTGACTCAGCCCGCCCTGGGAGCATGCTGTCTCTGCCCTTGTGTATTCTAGTCTCTGTCCCCACTGTGCCCCACCCAGGCAGGTATTGCCTCAGGCATACCCTTTACTCACAGGGCCTGTGTTTCCATCCCAGATCTGTTCCACTGCCACCAGAATAGAGGCCTGGTTTTCTCTGGTTGCCAAGAGAGGCGGGGAGTGTCTCTCGAAAATGTCCCCAGGGGTATGAGCCCTATTCTTCCTACCACTGCCACGGCTGCTCTGTGCTGCGAGGCACCACTTCTCCCTCTCCACCTCAGTTCACCATCTTCTCTTTACACCTGTGTCACAGAATCAGCACAGACCTGCAACAGCCCATGCCTTGTCCACACCTCTGGAGAAAATGCCCAAGAATCTGGACTCCATGGGAGATAGGCTTCCAGACCCTGGAGTGAGAGTGGAGGGGAGTGCTGGGAGTTCAGAATTGCAGGTAGAGAATATATACAGTCTTATTCCTGGTGGGAGAGTGCCATGGAACACTAGTAGGTCCTCTCTCAGGAAGGAGTTTTTTAGAGGGTCTTTCCCATGGGATAAAATAGGAAGAGATCTGAGCTCTGCTCACTTGTTTGTGTACAGTAATACTTCAAGCCGTTCTCATGGGGGAGAGGACTCCCATTTGCTTAGCGATGGATTTTGTACCTATTATTCATTTCCTTGGGGTTGCAGATTGCCTCAGCAGGGTTGGCGTGCATTTTTCAACCTTCCCTCTTGGCTCAGCTCCAAACCATCAGCTTACTTGCTAAATTTCTGTCCTTTAAGTCTCTTGGATGGGAGCCTCTATGGAAAGCTGGCTCCAGTCAGCCATCTTGCCTCTGCTCCCCACCCCCCAAAATGGGTGATTTAGATGTTAGACAGGTCATCACGGATAATTAAATAAACGATTTTGTATGAAGATATGTTCAACATGTAGGGTTTCCACAGGGGGTGGTTACAGTTGTAATCCCTCCTATGAGGTTGCAGAAAGTTTTCCCAGAAATAGCCAAGCTCAGACAGAACCAATAGATTAGATAAGATTGGGTCAATGGACTAAATAAATAGAGATCTGTTTTGTGAAAGGCCATTAGAAAAATCTCTTGGTCACATGTAATAAGACTTTCCTGAGAAATCTGGTCCCTCTTAGAACCCCATGACAGTATCTCAGGAGCCCTTCAGACTCACTTGGCTGGACAGTTCACCCCTCAGAGATCTGCACCGCTCTTTCCTCTCCACCTTCAGAGATTCGCTCAAATGTGCTCTCAGCAATGTCATCCCAGGCCATCCTACTTGCATAGTAAAAGTAAGATATTGCTATTATTACCCACTACAAGCACATTCTAGTCTCCCCCTCCCCTGTTTTTTATTTTTTAATAAGAAATGGACACTCCACATATTTAAATTATTTATGTATGTATTTTCCAGACTCTTCTTACTAGAATCTAAGTTCAGCGATGCCCCAATTTTGTTGTTGTCATTTTGTTTGCTGCTGTATCGCCATTGCCTAGATCAGTGTGTGGCACACTGTAGGAGCCCAGTTAATATTTATTAAATTAATTCATGAATGAATGGCCATTCTTAAATGCAGACCATTTGTTGAAATTTACCTGTGTGAATTGCTAGTGATTTCTTCATGTCTTTGAGAGTCATTGAGAAGTTTACAACATCATTGGGAAGATAAGACTGACTCTCATAAATAATCAGTGAACATCATAAAATATGGTGCAATGAAGTGCTTAATTATAGGGCACATATTACAATTATAAATTCTTAGAGAATGGAAGATTAATTAAGACTGCTGTTAGGAAGAGTTCAAGTAAACAATGTAGCCTGAAGATTTCCATGAAGCACAGCAGCATCTGAATGAAGGAAGCATCTCAGTGGAGGAGGCAATTGGGATGAACAGGGAGAACGGAGGCATCTCTCTACACCAGCTGGACTTGCCACTCACAGTTTTTTTAATCACAATCTTAAAAGTACCAAATGCAGATTTAGAAAGAGAACAGCAACTAGATTTAGACCCAAGAAAGATGATCTTGGATCTCCTACTATTCTTTTGAGAGTAGATTTACAGGTCATACATTTATACAGATTGCTTATTCCACACTTCAATAAAAATTACTAATTACATATTTATGTATATTCAGACATACAATTCTATATTTAAGCTACAATCCCTGAGAAACATTACATGGGCAATGCTACATTCCTTGGCTTTCAGGCAAGTTTAACTGAATAGTTCAAGAAAATAAAAATCTATCTTATTTTTAAAGAGGATGAGAAAACCATTTATCACCAAATGGAAATATGAAACTCTTGAGAAATACGACATTTTATGTGCATATAATTCCTGGAAGCTATCTCAAATCAAAACAATTTTGTTGCTAGGAAGTGACACATTACACTTCTTCAATTCAGAAGTTAGTCTGTGAGCATCCTTAGAAGTCTTTGCAACTGTTGTTCTGGAGGATTGGGCTATGCTTATGATTCTTTATGTTCAGGAAGACACACAGGAGAGAGTGAGCCATCTGCAACACTAGCTCAGTCTTGAAGGCTGATGAGGATGACAACATATCAGCCATTGCTAGAAGTCACACAAACAGTAAAAGATTTCATCACATCAGCTTTTTCAGAAGACTATGTGTATCTAAAAGAGCTGTCACTGATTCTGTGGCAGGGAGCTGGACAGTTACTTTGGGAGCATACAGCATCCTTTGGAAATCTGTCAAATGAAGAAGCAGCAGAGAGGAGAAAATCAGTGCAGTGTCAGTGTCATAATTACAAGGTGGAAGAGCCCTGGTGGAAAAGAGGCAGGGCTTGAGAGAACACGGCAGTGGTGGGGACAGCACTCAAGACTATTTTGAGACAGGGACTCTCTCAAGCACTCGTCAGTCTAGGTAAAAATTAGCTGGAGATATCCTTGAATTAGATGACCTCTTAATGGAACTGATTCTCTCTGAGACTGAGGGTGAGTCTGACCTTGGCTGTCCGCGTGGCCTGCAGTCTTCACTTTTCATGTCCAGTTCTTCTGCCCGTCATCCTGATCCATGATGGCGTGGATTTTATTTCCATAATTTTCCACTATTTTTTCTCTATAATTTATGGATGCTATTTTATATTAAAGCTCTTAGGTAAGTGAGCTATCATGTGCAGAAGTTATCTGTACAATTTGAGTGAATAAATTTTGTCTCCCTCTCTAACCGTAATGCCAACTGGCCAATTCCCTTCCATTTCCCCTCAGAAGATGCCAAATTGTCATTTCCAAATGAATCAGACAGTAACATATCAGGCTGTGACAGGTGGCTGGTAACACAGGAAACTATAGTACCTTCTCTACCCAAAATGCTCCTTCCTCCCCATGGCTGTGCAGAGTCCCCTTCTCTTTAAAATACATCTCAGCTCTCATTTATTCTAGGACTCCATGACACCCTATATACTTCTTCTTCTGTGATACCTTTTTTACCTTGTATGTGTTTTTGTTTTTATTTTTCTCACTTTTTAATTTAATTTCTATATTATTTGACTAGATTATGAGACCCTGGAAACCACAGACTATCTTATTCATTTCTTGGTTTGAGACGACCAGCACAATACTCAGTATAAAGGGAAGTGAGGCATTCAATAAATGTCTGGTGGGTAAACATTAGAAAAACACATTCTTTAAAAACAATAACGTATTGATCTTATATTACATTAGACAACCTGCATAGGATAGGGTGCTCATGTATTGTCCTGGGAACCTTCCCAGTGTTTTAACTCAGTCCTGGAAAGATAGAAATGACACTGCAGTAAGTCAGCTGTAGCCTCCATATAGTAATATATTTAATATCTTTGTTCCTTGGGGTAACAACTACCTCCTGCCACGCTGTGACTCCTTGAGCTGCAGACTAATATAACCACCTGCATGCTGGGTAAAGCCATCACCTGTCCCTTAGACACCTCAAACATCTGTATTTAAACTCATCAGCCATCCCCACCTCGTTATCCAGTTCTCTGTTAATATTACTGTGTTCTACACAGGCATTCAAGACAAAAAAACCTGCCCCCCCCCCCCGCCTTCAGCTCCCATATCCATTCAGCTCCAGTCAAATTTACCTCCTAAACATATGCCAAGTCTATTTCCTTCTTCCCATTCCTGTGGTTCCAGTCTCTTTCCTAGACCACTCAAATAGCCTCCTAACTGGTCTCCTCATCCCCATCCTTGCCACCATCATTACCAAATCCACCCTCCACCAAACAGCATCAGCACTCTTTCTAGACCACTGATACCACTGCATTACTCTCCGATTTAAAGTACTTCAGTTGATCTAGGGCAGATTGTAGGATCCCAAGACAGAACTAAAAGTCCCCACAATTGACTTCACTGGACTCTTCCATTCCATCTGCAATCCCAGCAAGGATGAGTTGCACTTTGCAACTTTATGGTTTAGATGCCAAAGAGCTTCCTCAAATATTTAATAGCATTTCACCATCTCTATGACTTTATTTGTATTATTTCCTCTGTCTAAATCACTTTTTACACCTTTTTGTTTACTGAGTTCACTCATATTCATCATTCAAAACTCTATTCTGATGTCATTGTTTCTGTGAAGCCTCTAAACTCATAAATTAAGTCCAGGGTTTCTCCTTTGTACTAATATACCCTGTGTTTTCTCCATTCTAACACTTAATATTGTATTAAAAACTCTTAACAGTTATATTAGAATATTTACATAGTTTTAATTGTTAAACTATTAAACCTTTTAAGCATGAAGAAAATAATATGAGATACTAACGTACCCAGTAAAGAGATTAAAGTGTTAACAATTATTATATAAAGAGAGCACATTCTGGGGGTGGGGGTGGTAAATAAAATGTTACAGAAACTTGGTAATGTTCACCCCCATCTCTTAACCACTTCCTCTCTCTCAGAGTTACTGTGTTTAAAATTTCAATAAAGTGCTAACTTATTGTATATAATATTCTACAAGAGTCCCCCCACCTTGATAACTGGTAGGTTATTTCTCCCACTTTCCTTATTTTTTGTTTGTATGTATTGCATTTTGGTGAAGTTGGGGCCTTCACTGCGTACATCACAGGAGCAATGCAGTGATATCTTTTCGATGGGCTGTTGGATTAATTTGCTTGTGTTTTGTTGAGGATTTTTGCATCTGTGTCCATCAGGGACATCAATCTGTAGTGTTCTCTCTCACTGTGTCCTTGTGTGGCATTGATATTAAGGTAATGCTGGTTGGGGAGTGTCCCCCCTCCTTGATTTTTCAGAACAGTTTCGAGGGGGTGGTATTAGTGCTTTGCATGTTTGATAGAGTGCAGCTGTGAATTCATTTGTTTCTGGGTTTATTATTATTATTATTATTGATTCAATTTTGCTGCTCATTATATGCCTGTTTAGGAGTTCTTTTTCTTCCTGGTTCACTCTAGGAGGTTGTATGTTTCTAGAAACTCATCCTTTTCCGTATGGATTCCAGTGTGTGAGTGTCCAGTCGTCCATAACAGCGTCTGATGGTCTTTTGTGTTTCTGTGGGGTCAGTTGTAGTGTCTCTTTTCTGTTTATGATTCTGCTCATTTGAGTCTTCTCTCTTCTTGGTTAATGTAGATAGGGGTTTACCAATGTTATTGATCTTTTTGAAGAACACACTTTTTGTTGATTCCTTGTGTCTTTTTTTGTTCTCTATTTACTCTATTTGACTCTGATCTTCGTTATTTCCTTTCTCCTGCTAACTTTGGTTTGGTTTGCTCTTGTTTTTCTAGTTCCTTCAGGTGTGATGTTAGCTCGTTAATTTATGCTCTTTTGATTTTTTTTGATGCAGGAATTTGATGCTACAAAACACCCTGTTAGCACAGCTTTTTCTGTATTCCACAGGTTTTATGCTGTGTTTTCATTTTCATTTTTAAAACATTTTAAATTTGTGTATTAACTCCTTCATTGAGCCAGTAATTTGTTCAGGAACACATTGTTTAATTTCCACTTATTTGTATAGTTTGAAGTTTCTCTCCCTACTGATTTCTAGCATGATTCCACTATGTTCTGAGAAGGTACTTGATATGATTTCAATTTTTAATTTTTTCATCCTTAAGGCACCTGTGAACAGTTCCTATAGGGGTCTAATGGTTGACAAGTTCCCTCAGCATTTGCTTGTGTGAGCAAGACTATTTCTCTTTCATTTACAAAGCTTATTTTGCAGGAAATGAAATTCTTGACAGACAATTTTGTTTCCCTTCAGCACTTAGAAAGTGCCGTCCACTCTTCTCTGGTCTGTGGGGTTTCCCTTATAGGTGACTAGACATTTTTCTCTTGCTAATTTTAAAATGTTTTCTTTCACTTTGATTTAAACATTCTGCATATAACATGGCTTGACGAAACCCTCTGTGCACTGCGTTTTCTTGGGATCACCAGGCCACCTGTATGTGACTAATTCTCTTGCTTGACTTAGGGAGTTTTCATCGACTATCCTTAACTGAGTACTTTGCTCAGAAGCTCTGCGTGGGAGCAGTGAGCTGGCTGTGTGGCAGGTTCTCAGGCCCTGGACAGCTAGTATGATGGATGAGGGCAGGGGCAGTACTGGATCAACCCAGGTGGCTCACAAGCCAGCAATGGCACTGCTGGTGCCTGCAGTGTTTGCTGGGGTTGGTCTGCTGTCCCTTGACAGGGTCATGGGTGTGGTCCTAGTTGTGTCAGGCAAGCTCCGTCCTCCCTGTGCTTCTCTGGCTAGGTGGCAACTGTGGATGGATCACTTCAAACTTGGCCTAAGTGTTGGGTATAGCCCAGCATTAAACTCTCAGACTGGTGCGGTTGGGCCCACAACCAGAGAAGGTAGTGGCTTCTCCCAGGCAAACTTTGTGGGTGAGAGCTGTGAGCACACAGGCTTCAACCTCAGGAAGCCTCAGAGCAGTGACTGTCTTCCTAGGTATATCTGAGAGCCCAATTTTCCTCTCTGGCCTTGGCCAAGTAGAGGCTTCAGCCATATCAGCCTGAACCTTGAACCAAGGGCAGAGCACCAGCCAGGGTTACAGTCTCAAAATGCACCTGAGGCTTGTGACCAGAGAGGGCAGAAGCCCTTCCAGGCAGGTGGCAAGGTGAAAAACAGCAGGGAGCATGATCCACCCCATCTCAGTCTCAGCAGCATCCCACAGCAGGTGGTGGAGCCTTCTCAGGCCTGAGGGAGCCTCCACTCTCCCCTCTCCACCCTCAGACCAGCACAGCGACAGCAAACGTGTCTGTGGATCCTCAGTGTCCAGGCTCTCGATGGTGCTGAGAGTAAGTTCTAATAGACAACCAGTAGACTCTCGGGAATCTTCACCTGTCACATGTCTTCTGCATCTGACATCATTTCTTTCTTTCTAATCCTTAAATCTTTGTTTTTCTGCAGTCACTTTTCCCTAAATTATAATCCAACTAGGGAATGATTCGCTTCATCATCCAGACTTCCATTCTGTTTCCACTTACTGCTCTGATCTTCTCCTACACTTGTTATAAATCTCTACCACATCTGTGGCTATTTCCTTCTCTGCACACCTAACATTGTTTTGTGCTTTTATTCTTTTTAACAATCTTGCCAGAGGTTTTCTGCTTTATTAATCTTTCAAATAATAGGCATTTGGCTTGAGGGTCTTTCTTATTGTTTGTTTTGTTTATTTATTTTCCAGTTCACTAATTTCTATTTCTTATACTTTATAGAATTACTCAGTTGTTTTTTAGTATTCTAATACCCTGGGGTGCTATAGTCATCATGTTGTCTTTTTTTTTATTATTAAATCATAAGCATGTAGATCATGTACACATTAATGCATTTATGGGGTACAATGTGCTGACCTCGTGTTGTCTTTATTGCAATGTCTTGCAGGTGACATGAACAAGATGTCACTGAGTTCTCGCTGGTCACTGCCTTTCACATCATGGCCAAGAATGATCAATTTTTTAAATGTTTCTTATTTATAATTACACATATTCTTTGATTATTTGGTATAGGGTAGGGATCTATTAATTTAATACTTTCTTCTCCATTATATTATAAGCTTCTCAAGGACAAATACCATATGGTCATGATTTTTATGTACTTAGAACATTGAAAGTTTTTTTTAAAAATAAATACAATAACCTTGATCTTTCTAAAGAAATGTCCATCAATTTTACTAAAACTTGGTTATTTATCAAACTATTTATCTAGAAAGAAATCAGTAAAATGTCCATGCTGCCTGTAAATCACTCTTCCTCCCTTAATTCTTCCTGTTCCTTAATTAAATACAACAATCCAAGTTAAAAGCATCAGCTGCCCACAGCAAAGAATTTTTTATCTATTATTCTTCACATCATAATGCAATAGCAAAATAAAAACTCCATGTACACCAGAGATTAATGCGTGTCAGGATGTTGTAATCTCTGAATAAATAGTCTATGCCTGTTGGTAGAGCTGATACCTGGCCATCACGGACTACATTGCTTTCTATAGTAAAGTAGGATAGTGACTGATAAGGTTTAATTGAGCAGTGATTCCATTTCAAGTCTGATTGTTGATTTGCCATAGCTTCATGGAGACTATGACACTATAATTTAAGTATTTTAATAAAAATGAATTAATTTGAAAGCTCTTCCTAATTCTGCAACAATTAAGTGATTTTTCTCTGATCCACAAAATCTTATTTCTATACAAGAATGGCTTTGAACAACAGCGTAGTGGGCAAAATCATTATTGTTAGTTATAATGAAAGGCAGTCAGAATTGAAGGCATTATTTTGTGTTTTACCAACTTGCCAATTATTCCACCCCTTGTCCCAAATGCATGGAAAACAATGAAGACAAATACTATCCTCCACTTGCAGGATGGGAGAGAGAATTTTTCTGTCTCAGATATGTTAGAGAAAGCAAATAAGAGTAACAAGTTAAGCAATAGAAATCTTTAAACATTGGCGCCTATCAAGAGAAGAATAGAGACTTCAGTCATGTATATATTATAAATTCTTGGGAAAGTCTATTTTGGGATGTTTGTGTGGGTTGGGAAGAAAATGGTACCATGCACTTGTTCTCCTTAAGCAATCAATGTGCTCTCTGGTGTTCGGCAAATCATTAGACCATTTATTCAGAGTAGAACTTACTATTTTTCTCTATTAAGGGCCTCACTTTCAACACTGTTCATATGTGATTCTTCTGAAATGTGATCACTAGCGCTTTCTTCTCTTTGAGACTACCTTTCCTTTCTATGGAATCTACTTCTGCCCAGAATTATGGCATTAAAATAAACAGAGGATTGAGCCCCTTTATTTCCTAATGGACACAATATAATGGCAGCAAAACTCAGGTCTCTCTCTCCTGTCACTTTCTCAGCCTGATGCCAGAGATTTTAGCTTTTTTAAATATTTTCATCAGGAAATAGAATCAACAGATAATGCCTGTGTGTGTTACCAGCACTTACGCCATGGGAGAGAGAGCTCACAATCGGGTCACGTACTGAACACATGGAGGACAGGAGCAGCCTCTGAGTCGGTCCTGGTCTGAGTCACCCGGATTGAGCAATTCTCCTAGAGTTGCAGGAGAACCCTTTTTGAGCTAAGTGAATTTGTCTTATCTCAGCAAATGCCTCCCACCCCCCTCAAAAAAAAACCCAAAAAGGAGAGAGAAAAAATTGAATCAAATGAGCATTATGAGTCCTGTCTTTACCATGCCACCGTGGTCCCTTTCAGCTTCCATAGAAAGACCTTCAAACCAGGACTGAACCTTACACCATTTCTAGACTCATAGTAGCCCCTATCAATGTGCAGGCACAGTGAGTGCTTAGTAAAGTGATTGATTGATAATGAAGGAAAAGCCATTAGTCCAATATGAATTAAAATTATTGAACAGTCCACTTCACTTAATAATGATTCAATATGTTTGTTGTCGAAGCAGAGAGAGAGGGAGAGAGAGGCAATGAGGTCTCCTTTAGATTAAGTCCAATCCATTCTGCTGGGAAGCCTTACTCCTAAATTTACTAACCCTGTAGTTAGATGCTTTTTCTTTTCTAGTTTAACGTATTTCCTTTCTGAAATCTCTGATCAGTACCTCCTACTCAATGGGCTCTGTTGCCAAATACCCTTGAAATATGCAGGTATATACACAAACTAATTTTCAAAATAAAATTAAAGTTCATCCTTCTGTACGTCAGCGTGTTAATTTTGTTTTAATCATTCTGGATGTAAACTATAAAGAATCTTTCATATTGCATTATCATCTTCATTGTAATAATGCAATTTAACTTGAGCTCTTTGTGGCTACCTTGACTTGAGCTGACTTGAGCTCATTGTGGTTTATGGTATTGAGCCATATTCCTTAGTGTGTATAGCTCTTTGCCTCTACATAAAATAGGAGTTGTAAATGTGAAGAGTTCTGGTGTCAGCTTTGTGGCTTTACCCATCGTCTTCTCCTTAATGAGACCATCAGTTATAATTTCCTCATCCTGATGCCCTGAAGACTTTGAGCAGACCCCTCTTCTTGTTTATTCCTTCTAATAACTATTGACTAAGTCGCATATTAAAAGTACAAATAGGCTGAACTAAGCTTCCAGCACATTTAGTCAGTATGTCAAATACTGACATAAAAGACTATATTGGCTCAGCACCTGTAGCTCATATGGCTAAGGCACCAGCCACATACACCAGGGCTGGTGGGTTCACATCCAGCCCAGGCCTGCCAGGACAACTACAACCAAAAAATAGCCGGGCATTGTGGTGGGCGCCTGTAGTCCCAGCTACTTGGGAGGCTGAGGCAAGAGAATCGCTTAAGCCCAGGAGTTGGAGATTGCTGTGAGCTGTGATGCTACAGCACTCTACCCAGGGCAACAGCTTGAGGCTCTGTCTCACAAAAAAAAAGAAGACTGTATAAACTGATCAAAGAAGAAATTTGACCAAAGGTAATCATATAGTACACTTTGCAATGTCTTTTTTTTTTTTTTTTTTAGAGACAGAGTCTCACTTTATTGCCCTTGGTAGAATGCCTTGGCATCATAGCTCAGAGCAACATGCAACTCCTAGGCTCAGGCAATTCTCTTGCCGCAGCCTCCTGAGTAGCTGGGACTACAGGCACTTGCCACAACACCCAGCTATTTTTTGTTGTAGTTTGGCTGGGGCCAGATTCAAACCCACCACCCTGGGTATGTGGGCCAGCACCCTACCCATTGAGCCACAGGCACTGCCCATGCAATGTCCTTTTAAGGATATCATTGGTCACCCCCCTTCACAACTGTGAATTTGATGTGATTTTGACCCCTCAGTGCCACCTGTCCATTCACCTCACTGTCTTCTCATGTACCACCCTGAACACCATGACTTCCCTGTTATCTTTGCAGGATTCATATTCCATGGCCCACCACCAAATCTCTGCCTTTGGGGTCCCCGTTACCTCTTTCCTTCTCTATCCTATCATGGTCCTTGTTCAGCAAAGTACAACCCTGGCTGAATTCAACTCTCTACCTAAAGCTGAAAGAAACTGAATGATCACTCACCCTGACGGATGTCACATCAAGTTCATGGTCACAGACTGCAGTGCTCTCCTAAGGCTGCCTTCCCACCCGTCATACTTCCCCAGCCCAGGACCTTTTCTTCTGTCCTGGCAGTTATTTCATGCCTTCTCCTCTGTCCTGAAACCTCCCACACTTTTCCCATCTTCACAGCTATGGATCCTACTCTACTAAGAAAACAGAAATTCTCTTCTCAGAATAGATGTGCCTCATCTCTGTTTCCAAATAAGGCAATTGTCCATTTTGACCGTACCATGTGCTACGGAACACCACCCTTCCTACGGCATTACTTTACATCCTCACTGTGTCGGGTTGTTCAGCCTAGGTTTGAATTTTGTCTAAATGTAATGAACTTAGGTCTTTACAGAAGCTCAATAAAAGTGAAGTTGTCAATGCTCTTAGATGAAAGTTCATTATGGGGCCTAGGATGGAAAATTCTAATGATATGTCCCCTGACAAATAGAGATTCAAGCTCTTATTTTATGGTCCATAAATGTGTGACCCTGTTTTTCACAGTAATCACAAGTCAAAATGGTTGGAACGTGATTCATTGTTAAAGCAAAGGCCGTTTATTTCCCATCTCTTAATGACTAAATTTGAAACCTGCAATGAAGTTCGTCTTAGAAAACATGTGCATCTATGTGTCTATAACAAATATATAAAAAAATCACATGTATAATGAAATATATATAAAATACCTTTATAAATTGAAAACAGTGTGTCAGAGGATCTAACAGACCAAGTGCAAAAGTTGTTTAATAAAAGTGTGGTCTCTAAAATCAAATCTAATAATTTTAATGTAAGGCACATAATGGAGTAAAAAAGGAACCCCAAAAGACATAGGGTTTAAGATTATTCAGTTAAATCCTATCTATATCCATCCTCATCTACAAACATCCATTAGATATTTAAATGAATCTCCTAATAGTAGTTCTTCTTTCATAAAATAGAAATAATATTGCCTCATATATCTTCTTCAAAGAAGTATTAAAAATATTAAATAATTTTACAGAGCAACAGAGAAATTAGTAACATTCCTTACCTCTTATTAACGCAACAATTTTATCTCCTGTTTCTCAGGTGCTTGGTCAGCGCCAGACACCATACTCGGTGTTTTACACTCATAGCAACAGATATTTAGAACAACCCTTTGAATTAGGTATTAATAAGCAACAAGGAAATGACATTCAAATATTATAATGTCTAATATTACATGTCAGTTAAGTGACAAAACTCACACTCAGCCACCCTCCCAACCTGTGCTTTTAACTAGCCTCTCTGTGCTTGGGCCGATGAAGTATATTCTAAGAACTTTCCCTGAGCTCTAGGGCCCATCTGTCAGTGTACAGGGGGAAGTTCCCCTGTTTTTCCAAATGAGAGTGTTCTGCTCTCATAAACAAAATGAAGATAGCTATGACGACATCAGCAGAAACATTCCTGAACACAAGCACCACCCAGTAATAACATACGCTTATTTTCCTGACACAGACTTTTCCGGAATTCATAATCGTCTTGCTCATTGATTACTTAGCTTTTTGTGTGTTTTTCATCACTCCAAGCCAGGACTCTCCCTCCGTTGTGTAAATTTCTTGCTGATGTTTGTTACACGATCCTTGTTCTACCCCTTACATCTCATAGAGCAAAATTCCCCAGGAGCTCTCTGACCTGACCCAACCTAGACTGTCTGCCCACCAGGCCTGCTGGGGGCTATCACCTTGTGACATCTTTACACTGCTTTAGGAAATCCTGTTACCACTCTTGTGCTGGACCACCTGGTTTCTGGTTAGCCCTTTTATTGACTTCCTGCACTATTTTGTTGGCAAATGTCCTACAGAAGCTTCTTGAAAAATGGTGTGTGCAAAATAAACACAGTAGAACCTCCATGGCTGCCCCCCTCCCTACAGGGGTGCCCGCCTTCAGTCCACTGATTTCCACAGACCGGACATGCACCACAGGTGCGTCCCAGTACTGCAGGCCTGGCTCCTCATGTGGACTGTGTCTGTAGGTTGACCAGTTTGTCACAGTCGCTTGGGTGGTCAGCTCACAAAAGTGCTGCTGTATGTTGTGAAATTGAATATCTGAAAATACCTTTTTTTTAAACCTAAGAGTTTCCTTCTGACATGCAGCTTGTTTTCAACTCAGTGAAGTTTGAAGATGGATTAGCTTTTTTCTTTAGTACCCTCAGCAGGCTATGTCCTTTCCTTTTTAAGAACCTTTTCTTTTTATTTCTTATAGCATAACTATGTACATTATTGCAATCATGGGGTACAGTGTGCTGTTTTCATGTACATTTTGAAATACTCTCATCAAACTGGTTAACATAACCTTCATGTCATTTTCTTAGTTATTGAGGTAAAACTTTCATACTCTGCTTTTAGAAAAATTCACTTGTACCCTTGTAAACCATAGAGGTGACCCCCCTCCCTCCCTCCATTTATCCCCTCACCTCCCCCTCCCACCCCCTGCCCATATTCTAAGGCTATAATTAGGTTATGACATTCCTATAAAAGCTATGAATTAGTTTCAAAGTAGGGCTGTGTACATTGGATACTTTTTCTTCCTTTCATGAGATACTTTGTTAAGAACATTTTCCAATTCCATCCATATAAACATGAAGGAGGTAAAGTATATATCCAGAAGACCAAAAATTGAATTACAACAACGATACTTGTATCTGAACCTTTTAAACTGGCTGTTTAGGAAGGAGAAGGCTGCTGCCTAAATCCTGCACATGTTCTCAGAGGATGTCATTTGTTAGGGAGGAATCCCAAGGTGCAGCACGGCGTGACACCCCTCCCCGCCCATTGCAGTCCCCAGAACAGGCCAGGAAGCTCCGTCAGTGCCAGCTACTCCTTCCTTGGAACTTATTCTGAACTTGGAGAATGTGCTTTTGTTATTAATGTTCTCTGAGGCTCCATCTTAGTCTGTCCAGGCTGCTGTAACAAAATAGCAACACGCTGGGTAGCTTATAAACTTTTATTGTTCACAGTTCTGGGTCCAGGCACCCGCAGACTCTGATTTGGATGAGGCCTCGTTTTTCACAGACAGAACCCAGGCAGGGGGAGGCCTGTAGTGCCGCATAGAAAAGGCTTCAGGTGGCGGCAGCTCCCCTGTCTACTGTGTCTTGGCTCAGTGGAAGGAGGCAGTCAGCTCTCAAGGCCTCTGTTACAAGGGCACAGACCCCACGCGTGAGGGTTCTGCCCTCCTCACCTAACCACCCCCTAGATGCCCACTTCCTCTGGATACCATCCCCTTGGACTTTGGGATTTCAACCACGAATTTTGTTTGGGGTTACACTCACATACAGGCTGTAGCAGGCACATTCTGGCATCTCTGCAACCAGTCAGTATTCCTCCTCCAAAAATTATTTTATGCAAAATCTTGGTTTTAAGGGAACTCTTTATACTTTAGTGGGAAGTCTGACGTGTCCCAGTGAAAGACATTTTTGAACATTTTGGCAGTGCACCTGTTTTAGACTTGGCATTTGGCTCTGTTTAATTGGAAGACAGAACTTTAAATTTCACTCTGATTTAACTTCAATTTTCTTAATTAAAAAAACTTATTTTTTTCAAGAATGCAATAAGGTATTATTAACTGTGTCTCTGTGTTGTACATTAGATCTTCCTAATGTGCTCATCTTATCTGACGTCTCTGCCGATCCCCCACCCCTAGAGCCTGGGAACCACCATTCTACTCTGTGTCTAAGATTCTGACGTTTTAGAGCCCCCGTACAGGTGATCAGATGCAGTATTCATCTTCTGTAGCTTGTTTATTTCTTTTTTTTTTTAAATAGTTGTTTTATTTGCAATTCTTTTTTTTTCTTTTTATTAAATGATAACTATGTACATTAATGCACTTCTGGGGTACAGTGTGGTGTTTTCACATATAATTTGAATTATTTTCATCAAACTGGTTAACATAGCCTTCATGTCATTTTCTTAGTTATTGTGTTAAGAAGTTCATATTCTACTCTTACAAAGATTCACTTGTACCCTTGTAAGATAAATCATAGAAGTGATCCCTCCTGCCACCCATTCTCTCCTCCCCTCTCCCTCCCCCCTCTCCTTATACTTAGGCTGTTATTAGGTTATAGATATATATGAAAGCTATAAATTAATTTCATAATAGGGCTGTGTACATTGGATACTTTTTCTTCCATTCTTGTGATACTTTGCTAAGAAGAACATTTTCCAGCTCCATCCATGTAAACATGAAGGACGTAAAGTCTCCATCTTTCTTTATGGCTGCATAATATTCCACAGTATATATATACACAACAGTTTGTTGATCCATTCATGGATTGATGGGCACCTGGGCTTCTTCCATGACCTGGCAATTATGAATTGGGCTGCAATAAGCATTCTGATACAAATATCTTTGTTGTAACGCGATTTTTGGTTGTCTGGGAATATATCTAATAAAGGAATTGCAGGGTCAAACGGCAGGTCTATTTTTAGTTCTCTAAGTGTTCTCCAGATGTCTTTCCAAAAGGAATGTATTAGTTTACATTCCTACCGGCAGTGTGGAAGTGTTCCCTTTTCTCCACATCCACGCCAGCATCTCTGGTTTTGGGATTTTGTGATATGGGCTAATCTTACTGGAATTAGGTGATATCTCAAAGTGGTTTTGATTTGCATTTCTCCAATGATTAAGGATGGTGTGTAGCTCGTTTATTTCACATGGCGTAATGTCATCAACGTGAATCCATGGTGTTGCAAATAGGAGGATTTCTTTCTTTTTAAAGGCCAAATAATATTCTACCGTGTGTGTGCCTCTAAGGCAGCTAAGGAAGCTTCAGAATTTGGAGGCATTTCTTCCTAATGTCCTCATTCAGACAGGTCTTGGTGCTCTGTATAAAGCCCCTTTATTCCCAACACTCCCTGAACTGGTGAGCTTTTCTCATCTGACCTCTTTGGTTGTTCATTCTTTGAAATATCCCTGGACTGTTTCAGGAGTATTTCCTCTTCTTTCCTCTCTCAGTACACTCTTCTATGATATAGGTATTAAAATGTCTGGACTATTCTAATTTTATCTCTTTTGGTCTAAATTTAATACATTTTCTAGAAGATTTCTCCAAGATTTTTCTCTCATTCTTCTATACAGTTTTTTCTTCCAAACAGTGTTTTCAGTTAGAATGTAAATTTAATAAAAATGGCGTCAAATTACTTTCACTTCATTTTTGATGTCTGTTCCCTCCTCATGATGTCTGGTACTTTTGAGTCCTCAGAAAGCAGCATGTATGCACACATTGTAAATGTATACATGTATACACACATATATTTATATGTACAAACATCTATACACACATAAACTGTATGTATGATACTATTATGTAATTACATGTATGATTATATATAAATACATGTATGTAAATTCGTATGTCAACTATTGATTCCTATATAACTATAATTCATATACCAACTGTATCTCACCTGTGAGAGACTTGACCTTGGCTCTGTGTTGACTGGAGACTGGCATAGTTTCAGCACCCTAATTCTCGTGACTCTTCAAAAAATTTATCCCCAAGCTAATTTATCTTTATGTGGTTTGGGTTCTTTTACTGACCGCCATTCTCTGCCTCTTTTCTTCTTTCTCGTAATTATCGATGACACTGGCACAGCACTTTGTGCCAGATGCTTTTTCCGTCTTGTTCTTTCCAATCTTCACAACTCGATAAGGACGCCATTTGTATAACCGTTTCAGAACAAGAAACTAAGATAATGAGGGTTTAAACTGACTTGTCTGGGCTCACCCAGCCAGTAAGGTGGAAAACTGGAATTCTTCAGCTAACAGACTTTGCTTTGAATTATTTTAAGTTGTAAACAACACAATACACACTTTTAGACAGATAATGTAGTGCCATTTTCATTATAGTAGGCAATTCTGTTTTCAGAGAAAGATAAAACGCTATGGTCCCTTCCTAAGAATCATATTTTAATTTACTTCTGTTTTCTTATCTTGGTTTACACATAATTGAACAAACTATCATCTTAAGACAGGCCCTGATGGAGGTGAGTGTTAGGCACAGGCGTATAATGATCCCACGTTGGAGACTGAAAAGCAGCTAGAGACGAGAAGCCGCTTGTCCTGCTGTTGGCCACAGACATCGAGTAGACGTGAACTCTGAAGGGAAAGTGGAGGGCGGCTCGCAGGTTGGCTTACTGACAGGCTGCCACGTTTTAACCTCTACCTCACAAGGGCAGCTCTCGGTCTCACAGCCTTGCAAAAAAGAGAGTGAATCCTTTGTATTAAATTCATAAATAATGGAGCTCCAAAACTCATTAGATTTCTTCTTTAGAAGTCAAAATAATTCATCCATCATTTTAAGACAGCACAATTTCTTTTATCCCCCATTTTTTGGATGGTTCTTAGGGGTCAAGTGCAGTTTTGCTACATTGAGATATTACATTTTGATGAAGTGAGGGCCTTTGGTGCAGACATCACTGAAGCAAAGTGTGTTGTACCCACCAAGCAACTTCTGTCATTGGTCCCCCAGCCCCCACCCCTCCAAGTCTCCCTTGTCCCTCATTTGACACACGGCCTTTCTGTGTACACGCCCCTTAGCTCCACTTGGAAGGGGGAACATTCAGTGTCTGCCTTTCTGGGTTTGATGTGTTTCACTTAAGATAATGGCCTTAAGTTCCACCCATGCTTCTGCAAAAGACATGATTTCAATCCTCTTTACAGCTGAATGGTCGTCCATTGTGCCTGTAGGTGTGCGTATATATGTATGTATACGCGTGTGGATACCACACACACACACACACACATATATCCACATTTTCTTTATCCAGCTGATTGGCACTGAGGTTGAGCCCATACATTTGCTATTATGAATAAACATAAGAACACAGGTATCTTTTTTCTTGCTGACTTGTTTCCCTTTGGGTAGATGTTCTGAAGTTGGATTGTATGGGGTTCTGTTTTTAGATCTTTGAGAACTCTCCATACTGTTTTCACAGAAGCTGCATGCTTTCATATCCCCCCAACAGAGTATAAGTCTTTCTCCACACCCATTTCCCGGCACCCTTATCTGTTATTTTTTGTCTTTTTAACAACAGACATTCTGATTGGTATAAGCTATCTCACTGTGGTGTTAATTTGCGTTTCTCTGATGAGTGATGTGGGGCATTTTTCCATGGTTGCTAGCCATTTGTGTATCTTTTGACAGATATCTATTCATGACCTTAGCCCATTTTTTTAATAAGGTTAACTGTGGAGGTCTTTGTTGAGCTGGTGGAGTTCCTTATAGTTCTGGATATTGTTCCCCCACTGGATGGACAGTGAGAAAATATTTTCTCACGTGCTGTATGCGGTCTGTTAGCTCCATAGATTATGTTTTCTGCTGTGCAAAAATTTTGTAATTTAAGTTCTATTCTTTTATTTTCCTTTCTGTTGCCTATGTTTTTGAATTATGAATTTTTTGTCTAGCCCAATTTCCAGAAGCATTTTCTCTAGGTTTTTTTCTATTTTTTTTAATACGTTTTGCATCTTACATTCAAATCTTTAATTCATTTGAGTTACTTTTTGTAGCTGGTGAGAGATAGATATCCAGTTTCATCCTTACATGTACACAATCCAATTTGTCCAGAGCTGTTTGGTGAAAAGGGTGTCCCTTCCCCAGTGTATGTTCTTGTCAACTTTGTAAAAGATCATTTGGCTAGAAGTGTCTGGCCTTATTTCTGAGTTTTCTATTTTGCCCCACTGATCTAAGGACAGCATAATTTCAAATGAAATTTCACATGGAAGTAGATGAAAACATCCTGTACTCTCCTTGGCACCTGGGTTTGGGTTTTGCCCTGGATAATGCATGACCTGGCCTGGACGTGATGCCTTTTGGCTGTTTCATTGGCCCCAGGGTTTCAAGGTTCTGTGAACATGGTGGTAGTCTAAAAGAATAGAATCTAGGAAGAAGGTGGGATCTTTCTCTTTTTCTTTTTTAAGACAAGGTCAAACTCTGTTGTCCAGGTTGGGGTGCGGTGGCACGATCATGGCTCACTACTATAAGCTCATACTCCAGGGCTCAAGCAATCTCACCTCAGCCTCCCAAGGAGCTATAACTATAGGCGCATGTGACTTCCTGGACTAACTATTTTTGAGACGGAATCTCCCTATGTTGCCCAGGCTGATGTTGAACTCCTGGCCTCAAGCAACCTTCTTACCTTTGCCTCCCACGGTGCTGAGATGACAGGTGTACATCGCTGAGCCCGGCCAACAGCGGGATCTTTTGTTTTGAGCATCCATCTTCAAAAAGCTCAGCTACATCCTGCCACATAATGTGTCTTATTCTTCTATACGATATAAAGTACGGACAAGGATAGTTCATCATGAAAGTGTTTATTTCCTTAGTCATAGTTTCAAAAAGTGATGGAGCCCGAGCTGCAGACGGATCATGTCGTGACAGCTCCATCTCCAGCTTCTGCAGAGGGACTGTGGGGCAGCATTTGTATCAATTGATTAAAATTTAACCCACGTCATTTTTTCCTCTGACCCTCACATTTAGAGATTAGGTTTGTGGCTTCCCGATTTTCAGTTTCATAGAAAATATCTGCATTTTTCTGTCACAAAGGCAGAAACACAGCTGTGACAGAGATGAGACTTCTCCCAGGGCCCCCAGCAGGGAGGACACAGGGAAGAGATGCTGACCTGGTCACACGTCCAGGCGCACAGACCCGCACTCTGTGTAGCCAGTAGGGAAGAATCCATCACACTTGTTAGAGACCCATATCTACTAGAAACCTACCAGCAGATACCCCCAGGAGTATCTACTGGTTTTGTGATATGTCCCTACATATTTTTACACGTTTATATGTTCAGTCTTCCCCGTCTTATAAAATGATTCCTGGAAGCAGAGGTTTCATCTTCTGTTTTCTTTTTATCTGCTGATCCTGTCATCTTTCAGCAGTAACACGGTAACCGAACAGCTTAAACTATTATTATTTCTGTGGGTTATTAAATGTCTTAAGTTCTTGCCTAGGCCGAAAATACAGTTGTTCTCGATTTTATCCAATTGTCCCTATCATAAAACCCAATTTCAATGGTTACTGTCAGAAAATATTATTCAACATTCAACAACTCTTATTAGAAAACATGTCCATATTATATGACCAGCTATGCTATTTTCACTCCTGATTTAATGATTATTATAAATGATGTTTTGACTCATCTTTTTAATAATTATTCTTAATATTAGAACTATAAAGAATATTCAGTAGAACTTTTTCATGTGCTTTGTTTTTTTCACATTTTAGGTGTGCAAGAATTTCCCGAAAACATAAAGTGCTGTAAGTGTTTAACAATTATTGAAGCCAGTGTCAACCCCATTTCTAAGTGAGTATGGGCGATTCAATTTTATTCATATGTATGTTTCCCTTGGAAAATAACATGCCAAGATAGATGAAATTCACAAATAATTGAACTTTAACTGTAACGGTAATGTAGCATTTGATAGAATGTAGGAATAAAATAATTATATCAGAATAGTTTGACAAAAGATGATTAAAAGCATGGCTGAGTAGCAGTGAAGGCCCTACTTCCAGAAGATGACATGACTTTGAAGAAAACTATGTCATCATTTTAATTTTTTTATGTAACTTTCAGGCAACATTCCCTGACTGAGAATTGAAACTAAGAAAACAGTTGTGAGGGTGGTCACGGGGGCCACCGAGAACCGGGAGGAAGCTCAAGAGAGTGCAGAAGTTTAAGCTTTTGATGAGTGCATGGAAATAAATGATGTGTAGTTAACAATAACTAAATAAAACTAGGAACAGAGAGCTCTCGGATGGTGGAGACTGCAGCACAAGCAGAGGGATGATCTTGTGAGGCCAACAGAAAAGGGGACGTGGGCAGCAGCGAGGCTGGGAGCAGAAAGAGGCAGTTTGTGGTTTGAGATGCATCAGTTAAGAGGCGCCATGGGACAGTGAGACGCAGCCTCCGATCCTGTTGATGAGTTGTTTTTTTTTTTTGAGACAGAGCCTCGAGCTATCCCCCTGGGTAGAGTGCTATGGCATCACAGCTCATAGCAACCTCCAACTCCTGGGCTCAAGCGAGTCTCCTGCCTCAGCCTCCCAAGTAGCTGGGACCACAGGCGCCCGCCACAACGCCCGGCCATTTTTTGGTTG
>CAUYQV010127791.1:0-24171 GCA_963574575.1 Galagoides demidoff
GAGTCTCCTGCCTCCGCCTCCCAAGTAGCTGGGACCACAGGCGCCCGCCACAACGTCTGGCCATTTTTTTGGTTGCAGCCATCATTGTTGTTTGGCGGGCCCGGGCTGGGGATTTGAACCCGCCACCTTAGGTGTACGTGGCTGGCGCCTTAGCCGATTAAGCCACAGGCGCCGAGCCCTCCTCACATTCTTTTAATGTGAACTAACCACTTGGCCCCAGCAGGGAAAAGGAGAGCTGGAGAATGTAATCTTGGCTGAGCAGCTGCTTCTGCTCTCTCCTTGAAGAAAGGGAGATGCACCTGTCTGCGGCTTATGGCCCTGACAGCAGGAATTTCTCACACCTCTTGGCAATGGAGACTTAGTCTGCATCTTCCTCTTAGTGGGTCTCCATGGGTATTTAGGGGGAAAATGGGGAGAAAAGGCAAAGGATCAGAGTCAGAGCAAGTTAGAAGTCAATTAACATTTTCCAGACAAGGATATGAAACCCAGATAAGCAGAATCAATTCTTTTTTGTTGTTGCTTATATAATTATTTCAGGTTAATATGATTAGGTTACATTGCCTTTGTTAGGTAAAGTTCAACTTGTAGTTGAGCCCTTCACTCAGGACCTGCGCTGTGTACCCCTACATCGTACCCATTAGGCAAGAGCACACCAACCCCCTCCCACCTCCCTTTTCCCTTCTCTTCCCTCCCACCACCCCTCTAATTTAATGGTGTTTTTCTCCAGTCTGGGCATATAGTTGTTTATCTATTGGTTTCATATTTGTATTGCCTACGTGGGTACGTGCTTTTCCATTCTTGTGATACTTTACCGAGAGGAATGTTCTTCAACTCCATCCAAAAGATGTAAAGTCTCTATTTTTTATGGCTGAATAGTATCCCATGGTATACACGTACCAGTTTCTTAATCTATTCATGAATTCATGGGCACTTGGGTTAATTCCACATCTTTGCCATTGTGAATCATTTCTTCATCGGCACATCACCCACCAGCTTGCCTTCCTTCTGTCACTGCTCACACCCCACCAGCCAGAGGCCAATGGGATATAGACAAACACTAGGGCATCAGACTAAAAAGGCCCCTGTGAGGATGAGTCTGGCCAGCCCAACTGGCCTTTGGGGCGGGACCATTGTTTTTTGGGTGGGGGGTGCCTCTAAGCTCTGCCCACTAGATGCCAGTACCCCTTCCCCAATCACAACAATCAAAAGTGTCTCCAGACATTGCCAAATGTCCCCTGGAGGGAAATCACCCTCAGTTGAGAGCCACTGGTCCAGGCAGAGGCTTCAGTAAGGGGACAAAGGCAATAATCTTGACCCTTCTTTTAAGTCTGGAGCCCGTGGTTAATTGAGTTTAGCTGAGATGGGAACTTATTCCACATCTATCTGCCGTAGCATAGAACATTCTGAAAAATTAGCATAAGGAGGGTGGGAAAATAGTCTCATTTACAGTAGGAAGAGGACAGGTGCTAGCCTCTGTGATGCTCATGAGGCTGGGGAATTGGGCTTCAGCACCCTCTCCATGGGCAGCAAGGGCCACAGCAAAGACCAAGAAGGAATCTCCCACGGCGATAACCAGTACGCGGTAAACGGCCCAGGAACAGCGGCGAACAACAGACTTTGCAGCTCATTCCGTATCTCGGCTCGTTCTTCCATTTGAACACAGGAGGGTAATGTTCCAAGTGAATGAGGATTTAATGCAATTGCCATTTGATTTAATTTCCAAATGTGTTAAAAGTGTTAATGCAACACATCAGCATGCAGCTGATAAAGTAGTCAAAATAATTCAAAGAAACCAATACTTGTCAGGTTTTATTTATCCACATTGATACTTTTTTAGAAATAAGGCTGTCTTTGTGCCCATATGGAATACAATATACATAATATCTCCCAGTTCTCCGCCCCCCCACACACATATGCTCAAGCGAAGTTTCCCACTTTTCTCCCATCGGTCATTTTCCTCTTCCCATAAAAAGCTAGCGGTGTTATCACTGAGCACGGAGAGTGTCAGAGGCCCAGGTCAGCTGGCTGGCAGATGTTAGGATGACCGAGATGGATGGAGATGAGCTTTCATGTGGGAACAGCACCTTATTTATTTACAAAGTATTTTCCTATCTACCACCCCTCCTCCAATTCTAGCGGAGCCGGCATCTTTATTCTACTTTACAATTAGAGAGTTAGGAAATGAGGTCCCTAATTCACATACCTAAAATAGGGAAGAGCCAGGATTTGAACCCAAGACCTCTTATTCACTACCCATGTGTGCTTGACAGTAACAGTCATGGTAAAAAATGATGTGACCCATTCACAAGCTTTATGACTAAAGGAAGACCAGGATATTTTCCTATAGAGTTGATGAGGATCCTGAAATACCTCTCCCCTGAAATAGCCTTCCTGGAAGGTCAAGGTCAATGCACAGGAGCAGGAAGAGAAAAGGAGCTAAACCTGCCAAGAAAACTTGTTAAATTCTTGGACATAAGCAGGAGCACATATACTCCAGGAGATAGGACCCTTGGGAGAATAGGCAGAAGTCATCTTGAGGCAATCCTTCCTTTAAAAAGCTTTTGAAAAGGCCCAGAAGATTTTAAAATGACCAACCTAAGGCAGGGTGGAAGCAGGAAGGCTTCAGCAGGTCGAATGAGTCCCCCCACATTGCAACCAAAGCAGGGCAAAGAAAGATCATAAGAGGCACACAGGGAATTTCAAAGCTTATGGCTTCCATAAGGAAGGAAGAAAAGAAAGAAAGAAAAAGAAAACTTAAAGGAAACTATATTTAAAAAAAAAAAAAAGAGGCACCTGTAAATGGGACAAACCTCCTCAGAGGTAGGAGGAAAACCAGGAGCTCAAATAATAATGAGAGCCTTAAAAAAAAAAGAAGAAATGGGGGTTGTCTCAAACGCCGCCATGTACTTGTAAAGTAAGGACCCAAGAACATCCCTTACATACAATAGGTGTTTAAGCACCTTCTGCTTGGCCAGGTGCTGCCCTAAGTGCTGTAGGGCTGCAGGAAACAAGGCTTACAAGGCTTCCTCCTTTAAAAGCTTGTGTTCTAGCAGGAAAGATGGGTGACACACAAGTAGATATAAATGGCAGTGTCAGAGAGAACAGAACAAGCGAGCCATATAATTACCTGGAAGAAAAGCATTTCAGACAAAGAAAGAACAGCAAGTACAAAGGTCCTGGGGTCAGAACTCGCTTGGTGTGGTTTGAAAGGGTGGCTGGAGAGTAAGGGGACAAACATGGGGGTGGAGAGTCAGCAGTCACAGAGGGAGAGAGGGAACAGATCTAAGGTCATGTTAAAATGTCTGAATTTTATTCTGAGCGTGATAGGAAATACTGGTTCCCAGGAGGAAAAAGCCATGATTTAACTTGTTTTCACCCTATCACTCAGGCTGCTACACAGCGAATAGATCTTAGGGGAGCAAGAGAGGATCAGGGAAGAAGCTGGAATAGTCACATTGAATAGAAAAGAGAAGGAGTGTGGTCTATACAATGATCAGCTAACTGTGGCCCAGGGGCCAAATCCAGCCCTCTGCCTGTGTCTGTAAATAAAGTTTTATTGGCATATAGCCATGCTCACTCATTGGCACATCTTCTGTGGCTGTTTTCACTATAATAGCAGAACTGAGTAGTTGCGGCAGAAATTATATGACCCCTGAAACTGATGCTATCGACTGTCACGCCCTGTATAGGAAATGTCTGCCAACTCTCATATTACAGTTGACAACACAGAGGGTGGAGGTGGAAGGTGGTGGGCTCTGGATAAGCTTAGCAGGCAGAGTTTACAGGCCAGAGGCCAGATTCCCCCCAGGTCCTTGTACCCCAAGCTTACTTCCAACCAGCTGGCGCTCTGCCCTCTAACTCCCCTTTTTCTCTGAGGACTGCAGAGAATGGCAATGGGTACTCCCAAGTCCAGTTCTTAGGGTGACCTTGGTGTGCTCCATGGCTGTCTAAGCACCAATGCTCAGAGCATCACGGGCTTGCCTCTTCTCTGGGCATGCACTTGTCCTCTGTAGCTGCTCTCGGTGATGAAGCAGGAGCCAGCAGTCTTGGTCACCTCGGGGGACACAGATGCTGCAGGATACTGTGGAATACAATGTGTCCCACTGCCATCTCTCAGGCTTTGCGGGTGCAGGGAATACAAGCCAACTTCCAACTTCCAGACTGTCTGTCTGAATCTCAACGGCTGTGGGATTTCTCCAAAGCCCCAGAAAGGCCCCTATGTCCTATGTGACTGGACAATAAAGCCAGAAAATTAACACCTCGGGAGCAGCCCTCAACCAAAGATTAAGGTATAAGTACCCCAACTCCCTCACAGCACAGGAGTTCTATACTGAATCTCAGATTTCCCCAGTGGGATTGAGCTCCAGAGGCCCACAGTGGTCACTTGCTTGAAAATGCCCCCTTGCATTTTGGCTTCCCTTCCTTTCCTGTCTCACCTCTCTACAGCCCAGATAAACCCCGTGCACCCAAACTCCTGCCCTGAGCTTGTTTCCAGGGATCACTACCCACTACGCCTTTTACCTTCACTCTTCGCCCAAACACAGCCTTATCCTTGGACCACAGCCAGCTGCCTGGGAATCGTTTTCCCTGGGCACAAGCAGGTCCAGGGAAGGGAAAAAGAGAAGGAAGCAGGGCCCCAGCCTCCCACGTGTGTGTGCCGCTGTCCAAGGCCATGCCTAGGGTTCACCAGAGTGTCCTGATCCCCAGAGAAGAAAGCTCCAGCTCCCATTTCAGTACAAAGACTACAGATGTCCCCCCTGCCTACATTTCCAGCCTCAAACACGTCACCCACTCTTGCCTCAAAACTGACTCAGATTGTCCCTGCTCATGAACCTGCCAGGTTACAGGACCCAGCTCAGATGGAACCACTCCAAGAAGCCCTCCAAGACTTACTCAGACTATTGCGTGTTCTCTATGTTTCTTATTCACTCCCAAATGCAGGGCCTACCATACTGGATTTTGTAAGGATTGTGGTATAAAAGAGAGATCCTGGCTGAGGCCCAGGGAGGCCGAGCCCTGATACTTATAATCAGTGTGGCCTTGGAAAGTTCTGCAACTTCTACTACAAGTCTCTATGTCCTCCTTAGTAAAAAGAGGGTGCTGACAGCACCTACATTCTAGGGTCACTGTTAGGGTTAGTGCAGTTGTGTGGTACGTGGCCAACACAAATGGCATGGTCATGTAGCATAGGTTTGCATGATTCTTCTCACTCCACTGTGAGCTCATCACAGTACCCAACACATCGCTGGAGTCCATAAACCTTAATTAAATAAGGACAGCAGTGAGCAACTCCCCCAAGTCCCTCCACCTCTGAACCAGAGGCTGCAAATGCAAATCACTCCAGGAACCAGGAACCAGAAACCAGAGTGAGCAAACAAGGCGTGTTAGGACCGTGGTCAACAGTGGAGCACATGCTGCCAGCCCGGGGCAGCCAAGGGCCCACTGTCACCATCCCGGAATGCAGGCCCCGAGTCACCAAACCTGATACCATCCCCAGGGACTTCTAAAAAATAGAAAAAAAAATACTTTAAAAAGAAAGAGAAAGAAAAAAAACACAAAGACAGTACAATATAAGTTAAGCATTTCTGCAACTGACTTCGCCCAATGGGGTGCATCGGATGACTTCAACCTCTATTCAGAAGAGGGAGATGCTATGATGACCTAAATTTAAATTTCCATAGTACTTACAAAATAGCATGCCTTTAAGCCAGGACAAGGAATAACAGACAATGTCTTTGGGCATGATTCCTTAATAATAATGGTACAAATATGATTACTGGTAGTTACAGAAATGATTTTGTGGGCACTTACCTAGTATTAGGACCCATACAAGTGTTATAGAGTTTCCCTCTCAAAATTATACCTGTTCACCAACATTATCCAGATGAGGAAAACGAGGCCCAGAGTGAATACGTGATTTGCTGACATGACACATGCAGCTGGGGTCAGGACTGAGACGGAAGCTCAGCTGTGTCCAGATCAAACATCCCTACTCTGGACCCTCCCCAGCTCCCCGGGGAGGAGGTTACCACAGTATTTAGATCAGAACACCCGACAATCAGCATCAGCATTACATGTCTCCTCGGCACTACTTCCTGTACTGATGAGCGTTCAGAGCACGTGGCAGGCTGTTAAAAATCACCACCAATAAAAAAGCTTGTTATAAATTAGGAAATTCTCATCAAGATGCACCTGTATAAACTCTGGTTGCAGACTCTCACGTTCTTGAGTTAAGTGTTCAGAGCACATGGTAGGCATTAAAAATCACCACCAATAAAAAAGCTTGTTATAAATTAGGAAATTTTCATGAAGGTGCACCTGTATAAACTCTGGTTGAAGACTCTCATGTTCTTGAGTCAAGCTAAAACACCTTGAAATTAAAGATGCCCAGAAACCAGAAACAGGGGAGAGAATAAGGATGTGTGTGAGCACGGGTGTGGAACAGGCAGGTGGAGGGGCCGAATCGTGGGCTGAGTGAAACCTCAGTGGCAGAGTAATCTAATGTAAACCCAAGTACATTATCACAACTCAGTAAGCAGCCCTTCAGAATGAAGTGATTCCAGTTTGCGTTCATTTCAGACTGCGTGGCACCCTGAGAATTTGATATTACCTACACTCACATTAGGTGGAAGAACCAATCTTGGTTATCTCAGGATCGCCACCCACGAGCCATAAGCCAGCCAGCCACGAACGTGGCTGTTTAGGGGAGAGACAGACCCAGCATGGGCCTCTGCTGCTCAGTGTGAGCACCTGCCGGGGACGCTGGCATCAGGGCCTCTAGTTCCTGGCACCACTGGGTGCTGAGGGGTCCTATGACCTCCCAAGTGCAGTGAACTCAGAGTTCCAGATGAAGGATGCCAGGGAAAGGGGTAGCCCGTGCAGTCAGATGGCTGAGGACGGCAGGACCAGCTACTTTCCTGTCCCGGGATTCCTGCATGAGCTTCTCTGACTCTGCAGTGGCCAGCACAGGCGGGGACCCAGAGAATTCCAACCTCACGGACTCCATGCTACAAATGTTCCCAAGCTCATTTTGACATTTCCTCCCTCCCTTTTCTTCTGCTCAGCACATCACTGTGTGGGGAGGGAGCACCGGCCAGACCCCACTTTGCAAACTCCTTAAATGAATTCTCCACAGCCACAGAGACACTAAGCAAATTGGCACCTGGGTCAGGTGTCCTGTCCCCACCCACGGAGCCCTGCAGCCACTTTACATCCTTACCTGAGAAATCTCACTCCTATGGGAAATTTATTTATTTTATTTAACAAACACATCTCAGCTCATAAACCAGGTACTCTTCTAAGAGCACCTATCTCCATGATCACATGCAGTCCTCACAATGCTTATTTTTTATTAGATCATAACTGTATACATCACTGCAATTATGGAGTACAATGTGCTGATTTTATATACCATTTGGAATGTTTACATTGAACTGGTTAACATAGTGTTTACTTCACTCATTTAATTGTTGTGTTTAGACATTTATACTCTAACATATTTGGCATTTACCCTTGCAATAGGGGAAGTAACCCTTTACTCCTATCCCCAGATGAGCCAGATGAGGCCTTAAGAGGGTTGTATGATGTTCAAGGTGACAGAATTAAGACAATAAGGGGGCTGGGATTAAACCTGAGTGTCCTGGCTGCAGAGTTCTCTCCTGCCATGAATTGGAACCCAACAGAGAACATCTGTACAGCAGGAAACCACGCAGGCCTGGTTTTCCTCCTGTGGCGTCTCAGGGTTGCTGGTGCCTCCCAGCCTCCCAGCCTCCCAGCCCGCCCATCTGTGCGATGCATAATCTACCAGAACTCAGGGCGAGGACATCTAGTCCACCACCCATACCACGGACAACACTGGACCCTCAAGAAACCGTCTTTTTTTCTATCTTTGTTTTTTAGAGTTTTTTCCTTCTCTGAAGGAGGATTAATATTTTTTCCCTCTCTTTCTTTTTCCATATGTACAAATACTTCAGTATTAAGTATTTAAGTTCTTGGCTCAGCAGAGGCAAAGGGCTCTTAAGAGGTAAGTGAGTCATTCCTCATCAGGTGGTTTCCCTCAAATGCTCGGGGCTACTGCCTCAATGGGTCCCTGGACACCACTCCAGGGTGACGGGTTTCCTTTGCTCTTGCTGCTGGGTGCCCCTGCCTTTTATTTGCTTGTTTTCCAGGTGTGTGTGTGTATGTGTGTGTGCATGTACACGTCTAGGCAAAGGTTAAGTATGTTTCTCCAGGAACCTGGAAGTTAGCTGAGAGTCCAGCAGAAAAAGGCCTGCGTCAAAACCTTAAGTTAGCCAGAAAGGCCCAGGCACTTCTGTCATGCGCCTTACCTGCTTGCAAGTTCTCTGGGCCTCTTTGGCACTGCCCTTGACATTGTAACACCAGATGCCAACAGGGCCACAACTTGTAGGCACTCCAGATGTCCTGGAAATAGCACGAGCCGGACCCAGGCCGGACTGCAGCTCTGCCCCTTAGGACCACCCTCACTTTCTCAGCCTGGCTGCCCTGGTTTGCCCAGCTCTAAAATGAGTTAAAATAAAACCAATGTGCAGAGCTGCAATTAGGATAAAATGGGATAACATATGTGGAGGGACTGCTCTACATTCAAGGGACCAAGGTCTTACTACCACATAAATATTAAAATGGGGGTAAAATGGGCACTAAAAAAAGTGATAACCCATGCCAAATATATGGATAAATCTCATCAAGGTCTAATAGAAGGGGACAGGTTACAGGGAGTGCCAACCCTCCACTGCCACCATAGAAACCTGGAGTCACCTGGCACCTCCCCTAAGCTGGAGCAGGACATGCTGCAGGAGACGAGCTCCAGGGCAGTGGGGCTGCAGGGCCACAGTGACAGGCCTCGCGGGGAGACTGAGGCAGAGGCTGCACTTCCCCCTCCCCTTGATACTGGCCAGGATGCTCGGCTATCAGAGGACAAATCACTGTCCCGGTAACGGGAGGCTCCCTCTCCCAATACAGGCAATGATGCTGTACTGTACCCTCTGGATTTGTCTTCCCAGAACTCCTTACCTTGCAACTGAATAGGAAAAAGAGGAGAGGGAAAAAATAAACCAAGAGTTTTCTGTTCCATTTGCTGGTACAGGATGCCCGCTATAAGGGGAACAAGGAACATAGCATCAGGGCAGCTCAGGGGACGACACGTTTACCAAGTACCTGAAAACCCCCAAAGGTCTGTTAACAGACCAATCTGAAGGCACCAAAAAAACAACAATGTGAGTCTTACACAATCAAAGGAAAGACTTCAGTGTCAGCGGCACTCAGTGTCAATACATTTAAAGAAGAGTTTTGCCTATTTTGTTCATGAGTAATCTGTCCATCTTTAGCATAAGGGTTTGTGGCATGATGAGATGAATCCCTGTTGAGGCCAATAATTCATTCGCTCATCCATCATTCCACAACTTTGCTTAAGGTTGAGGCTAATGAAAGGACTGACCGTGTAGGTGGGAACAGTCGAACACTGGCAATTTGATGTGGCTCGGCATACTCAGAGCCAGGCACTCTGGGCGCTGTGCGAAGTATGATCCCCGCACCCTGCCCAGAGCTTATTTCCTACATGTGACAACAGAAAATCATCCAGTAAACAAATAAAGGTAGATTATCACTTTGAAGTATGATGCTAACTAGCTAGCAAGAGACAAGGTGATGTGACAGAAAGTGACCACCAGGAACGAGGGCAGGGGAGGGGCGAGGGACACTGTCCAGGAGAGGATGAGATGGTGACATTTACGCTGAGACCCGAATGATGACTCATCATCAGCATGTGATATCCATAGAGTCGAGACGGTATAGAGAATCCCAGCCTGCAGCCCCCAGTGTGGTCCGGCCAGGATCCCGGGTACACAGGCCAGCAAAACAGGTCCAGCTTTACCCACCAACCCATCCTTTGAGCAAAGAAACCAACTCAGGGGCCCTCTGGGGCCTGATCGATGTTTTTTCCCTCCAAACATACCGGGTGTCACTATACAGAGGGCATAACATGAATAGCTTCATTATTTCATTCAACAAATGATCCTATATTAAACTTTTAATCGGTGAACATAACATTGGTACAGCAAGTACATCCATACACTGCTGTTGCCGGTGTAAACTGTCAAGCTGTTTTTTTTTTCTTTGTGAAAGCAATATTGCAACACAAAGAAAAATCCATAAAGATGCTCATATTCTTTGACCTATCAAGTCCACCTCCAGGGAATTTATCCTCAGGAAATAATCTGGTTTAGTGGAATAAAAATGTTCTCATCGGAACTCCACTGAGGGGTTCATTGTTACATACACAAAGGAAAGGAAAAAAAAAAATCAAAACACCTGGAATTACCCGGATGACTGCCAATGGGAGGATTTTTAAAAATAGGATAACTCGTTTGATGAAATAGTATACGACCATTAAGCGTGATAACTAAGATTACATAGGGCTTCAAAAAATAAATGGAACAGCCTCTTCTTGAGAGCAGCAGCAAAGAAAACAGCATGCCTATTTTAATGGAAAGCATGTAAACAACTCTCAAGGTGAGCGAGAACAAGAAAACGGAGAACTGAATCAAGGCCGGGGGGCAGGGGATTATTTATGTCAAAAGCCATCCTAAAATATTGTCCTTGTATGGAGTTTTCAATTAAAAATCCCTTAGAAATAGCAGTAGGAGAAGACTGCAAGAGAGTGCCACCCAAACAAAAGGGCATTTGTTCATTCTAATGTTAAACACAAAATAAGGCCAAATTTAGGGATACCTTCTGTGTCATCTATCCGCAGCCTCCTGTGTATGGCTCCTGCGTGTGAGACTCAACTTTTTTTTAAATGTCAGGTTAATATGGGGGTACAAACAACCAAATCACAATATTTGAATTTGTCAGGTAGAGTCCCTCATGCAGTTATGTCCTGCAGTCAAAAGGTGTGGCATACGCTCTGCATTGTGCCCATTCAGTGGGAGCACCCCAACTCCCCTCTCCTCCCCCTCATTCTCTCTCCCCCCAACTTGAATTGAAATGAGTTTTTCTCCTATGTGGGAGTGAATTAGATTATCTACTGCCTTCGTATTAGTATTGAGTACACAGGATATTTGCTTTTCCACTCTTGTGATACTTTACTAATATAGCCTCTTTAGAAAGGATGAAGAATCCTCAAAGCACTCAAATTAGATCTCCCATTTGACCCCGTAATCCCACTGTTAGGCATCTACCCAGAAAAAAAAAAATCATTTTATATTAAGAACATATGCACTAGATTATTTATCGCACCTCAATTTGCAATTGCCAAGACGTGGAAACAACCTAAATGCCCATCCACTCAGGAATGGATTATTCAAGGCATGCCATGGAATACTAGTCAGCCATAAAAAAGATAGTAACTTCACATTGCTTGCATTAACCTGGGTGGAGTTGGAACATACTCTTCTACGTATCACAAGACCCAACTTTGAATAATATGCAATGTTGCATTATTTTATAATAGTAACCCCTCTTTGAGGGTTTAGGTTGGGAGAAGGAGGGAAGAGTAATTAGACATTCCTGCTCATGTCTACTGAGTGGGTAGAGATGTAGTAGGTGGGAGACAGGGCTGTGTGGAGGGAGCAGCAGAGACCAGGGAACTGCAGCCATTGGAGAAGAGGCACAGGCTGCTGGCACTTACCTTTCACAATCAGCTCTGCGTAGTTGGACACTCCAGAGCCACCGTCGGAGCGGATGACGCAGCGGTACTTGCTGATGCTGCGCTGGGCGGTGTCTGCCACACTGACTGTGGCCGAGAAGCGCCTATGGTTGACCACACGGGTGACCATGAGGGCTGTGTCCCTGCCATTCCATTGCTGCAGAAGAGAGGAGGGAAAGGAGAGAAGGAGTCATGGTGTCACAGGCTCCCAACACAGAGGGCCCCCCATCCTCACCTCCGGGGGCCCAGGACTTTCCATGAGAGGGGTTTCCATGGTTGATTAAAGATCTGATTCAAGACTGAACTTTGCCAGTGTGCTGATTCAAGAGGGCAGATGCCTGGTGCAAAGAGAAGGCAAACGCTCCTTCAAAACACTTTGGCTCAGGCTACATTTGGTGTTGGCATGTAGCCTCTTAACCTTCTCCCCTCCCATTTTCCTTTATCCCTGAAGCAGAACACACAGCATTCACCCACAACAAACCTGGATGGATAAATGGAAAACCAGCCCCCATTGAGTGCTAATAAAGAGCCTGGCTCCCAGCCCCATGCCTGGTGCCCTGGACCCCACCCCATAGCCTCTGAGCCCCACCTGTATCATGCTGGCACCATGAGTAGGGAGTGGATAGGAGCTTTTCAACACCTTTCTTCTTTGCCATGTGCTCTTTCCTCTGCCTAGAATGTCCTGTCTCCCTGCAAACACTCCCTCTCTCTTAAAGACACATGTTCAGGTCACCCCGATGGCTAGTGTGCTCCCATGACATCACACCTCCTTCTGGAAGCTCAGCATGCCTTTTTGTATGGGACAAAAGTTCCTTCAAGTGTTTCCCACTTTAGACCATGAGCTTCCCAGAAGTAGGACTTCCCTCTATTCATCCTCAGAACCTTGCCTAGAAACTTCCAAACTTGGTAGACATTTCCAGAATCAAGGTAAATGCATACGAGTTCTGTCTTCAGCGTCTTGAGTTCTAAGTGTGGTACTGTAACTTTGAACGAGACCTTTTCCCACTTCCAAGTTACGGCAACTGGTAAGGCACTTGTGTGTGGATGCAGTTTCCCTGGGTATCCACTGAGCATCCAGTGTGTGCCAGCCCCAGAGCTGAGTATATCTGCATACATTTCCTGTTTAAATCTTCCCAGCCTTATCTGGGGTGCATTATTGCTGCTCTTCTCAGAATATGCAGACCAGAGGAGTCTCTTTTTCCAAGGTTTCAAATTTCAAGACCTCGTCCATAATTCCTGCCTTAATCCAAGAACTTTTTCCCAAAAAAAAATGAAATTGTGTATTCCAATGGTCTGCTCAGATTTGGGGAAATCTTGTGATTTGTGATTCCTATGCCCTGAGCCTTCCTCGTCATCTCCTGTGCCAAGTGAACAGTTTCGCCTCATGCACAGCTGCTTTCATCGTTGTCACCTCCTGTCACCTCCTTCAGTGACTTTTCAAGATGGGGGCAGAGGAGCAGGTGAAGCCACAGTGCTCAGCCAGATGGCAGCAAATGAGGGGAGACAGCGAGCGTGAAGCCAAGAAACACAGAGTCACCCAGGCCCCGACTGGTGGGGGGCGGCCAACAGAGACTTGTCCCCCACTGAGCACGGAGACCCTCGGTGATATTCTGTCTTTTTTCCTTGGCTTTCTGCCTTAAACATATATTGCCTCTATACTTAAAACTAATAAAATCAACAGAATTTTTTCAAAGCCACAGCAGGAGAGATAACCATAACCCCCTCCCATGCCAGAAAGGAACCGATAGGACCAGAAAAAACCATTACAAAGAAATGGAGGAGGAGACTAGGCACAAGGACTAAAGCCATCCACCACCTGACTCCCTCCTGTATGTACCTTTGCAAGACATCGTACAACGTGGACCCCACCATGAGGAACTACCAGACACCACACGCAGTGCCCCTTCCCAAGATAGGGCAATGAGGTGGGAGAGGAAATTCTGGCAAACACCAGGAACATGGTCTGGTTTGGGGAAGAGGCCAGTGAGTATGGGAGGGTCTCAGAAGAGACAGGTCACCAGAAAAAGCCCACGTTCCTGCTACTGAACACGGCACTTCAGGACACTGTGGGGATATGAATGAGTGAGTGATGAGGTTTCAAGGGAAGATTTTCTAACTCGAGTTATTTATAGCGTCAGAAGCACTTTTATCTTTTCTTTTCTTTCTTTTTTAAGCTAACAGCAACTAAGTGCCATTATGTGCTAAGAGTTATATACGCCTTCTCATTTGTTCCTCATGAAAACTCATAAGGTAGGCACACTGCTTACCGCCGTCATTTCAAGGAGGAAGCTGAAGCTCGGAGAAGTGAAATCACCTGCCCGAGGGTACACAGCTCGGAGGCTGCAAAGGCAAGATTTGAATTCAGGGCATCCGGCTTCAGCTCCTGCCCTCAAAATATCCATGTGTTGTTCTGATATAGACTAAGGACTCCGCTATCTCTCACCCCCTCTGGCATTCTCATTCCCCCATGTGGGATAACACGAGCAACAGGTATGACACCAGCATTCACCTCTTTGCTTCCGATTTCTTAACTGAGGGGAAAAGGGGGGGCAGGGATAAGAAGTAGAGTTAGGAATGTTGAGTGAGGGGTGGAGGGAAATAAGAAAGATGCATGTGGCTTAATCAAGCAGCCATGACATACAGGGCTTGGCCTCTGACATCTGATATTTTGAACAGTCATAAAATTCAGGGGATTAAAAAGGAGAGACTGAGAGATAACAACACATGAGCCCTACCAGACGTGAGCTAAGAGGAGAGTGGATAAAGAAAAGTCCTAAGAGGAAAATAAACCCCAGGGGACCACGGGAAGAGTTGTGAAAAACAAAGCCATTTGCAGAGTCTAACATGCCATTACAAGTAAAGAGCCGAAAATGAGAGACCCGAGGACAGGCTTGGAAAAATAGCCCAGACGGCAAAGAAGGGAAAGATAAAAGGAATTCGAGAGAGAGAAATTGATCAAGAACACAGACAACAGAAAATGGTCATATAAGGAATCTGCTCCCACAGAAGAAAGCAGAACGGATGGAATACAGATCAGATTGCAGGACATACGAGGTCACTTTCCTGGACTAAACTAAACCAGAATCTTCAGATCAAACTTCCTTGATAAAATTTATGAAAATCAAAATGATTGAGGTTCACAAAAGTATTGACTATTAAGGATAAAAAGAGAAATAAAAATCTAGACAGAAGAATAACAACCAAAAAGATTTAAACCCAACTGGTGGAAAACTCTTCATCTGTGACTGTCTCCCCTGGTCCACCAATGGTCACAGGAGGCTATAGTTACCCAGATGCCTATAAGAGGACAGGGATGGAGTTAGAGAAAGACAGGATAGGGGCTGCTAATTATAAAACAAGGGCAAATGTCCCCTAGAGTGTGAAGCTATTGGTGGTGATTTCATTTATCTGAGCTTCAGTTTCCTCATGTATACAATGGATTTGATAATGGTGGCCACTCTGAGGACTAAGTGAGAAGTTGCATAAAACACTTAGGGCATGAAAGTCCATTCTGTTGTTGGCAGAGCTCTCCAAATTAACCATGAAATTAGCCATAAAAAGTGTAACAGCCACCCCAAAGATGCCCACATCATAGTCCCCAAAACTGTTAGCTTACATGGCAGCAGAGACTTTGAGGATGTGATTAAGTAAAGGGTCTTGAGATTGGGAGACCATTTTATATTGTCTAGGCCCTGTGTAATCAAAAGGTCCTCATATGTGGAAGAGGAAGGCAAGGGAGTCAAAGGCAGAGGAGGAAGGGACAGAAGAAGAGATCAGAGCGATGTCACTGATGGCCCCCAGAAAGAGGAAGGGGCCAGGGTCCAAGGAATACAGGCAGCCACCCATACACACACCGTGGGAAAGAAAAGGGAATGGATTCTCCCCTAGAGCCTCTAAGAAAGAGATTCATTTTAACACAAGGACATTTTCACTAGCATGTTTATTGTGGCTCAATTCATAATTGCCAAGAAGTGGAAGCAACCCAGGTGCCCACCAAACCATGAATGGATTAACAAACTGTGGTATATGTATACCATGGAATACTGTTCAGCCGTAAGAAAAGATGTAGATTGTACATCTTTGTGCTTAGCTGGATGGAGTTAAAATACATCCTTCTTAGTAAAGTATCACAAGAATGGAAAAACACATATCCAATGTACTTAATACTAGTATTAAACTAATATATAGCCAACTACACGCCACATGAAAAACACAAGTGTATTCTAATGAAGGGGAGGGGAGATAAGGAGGGAGGGTGATTGGAGGGTTCTTGTCGAATGTGCACAATGGGAGGGTGTTCAGCATGACCCCTGGGTGAAGGGCTCAGATACAACTTGAACTTTACCTTAGAAATGAAAACAATGTAACCTAAACATTTGTACTCTCATATTAATCTGAAATTTAAAAAAGAAAAAAGGGAGGGAGGTGGGTCGATAGAGGGAGGGTTAACAGGGGGACCACACCTATGGAGCCGATTGCAAGCACAAGTTGGATCTATCAGGTGTAGCACATAAATGTCTTAACACTGTAATTGGGTGAATGAGGTGAAGGCTATGTTAATTAGTAGGATGTAAGCACTCCAATTTGTACAAATAATCAACACACTGAATCCCATAATAGCATAAATGCATTCATGATCGATGTACAAATGACTTAATAAGAAAAAAAAAAAAACTAAAAAGAAAAAAAGAGAGAGAGAGAGAGAGAATGCAGCCCACTCACACCTCAATTTTAGCTGATTGAAACCTACTTCCGACTTCTAATCTCCACAACTGTAAGGAAATAAATTTATTTTGTCCGGAGTCATTAAGTTTGTGAAATTTGTTACAGAGGCAATAAGAAACTAAGGCAAAGGCTGACTGTGTGCAAAACATTCATTGTTCATATTTAGTTTAAGTTTTATTTTGATGTTGCCTCCAGTATTACTTATTTTTCTTCTTTCTAATGTCAGATTTTAGCATAACCAGAGAGGATTAAGAGCGTCCCCCTGCACAATTCACATTTTTCTGTTTAGCTCCTGAACCAACAAGCTTTATCCTATGGAAGGGTGGGAAATTGCAGGTTGTCTCATAAAATCTCTGGAAAATAGGCCTTTTGATAATCACACTTGTCATATTGGGAACGGGCAACAGCAGGACAGGGCCCAGAGTCATGATAGAAGACAGCACTGTGACAGACCATCAGCAAGGAGAAACAGAGGTCAAGTTCAGAGAGAGGAGCCCCGCTGGGAAGAGTCCACAAGTGAAACTGGTCCAGACACGACAGAGCAAGGAGGCAGGTGCTGAAGGTCAGGCATGAGGGTAGGGACCCAGCAGCCCAGAAACAGGAATCAGATGCCAGCAGACCAGGCAGCAGAGGCTCCAGGAGCATGAGGATCAGGTGTCAGAGTGCTGTGGCAACAGGGAGAAAGAATTTATGCAGAGTGACCATGTGAGAAGCACAGGTCCCAACTACTGTCTCCGCCTCAGGGAGAGAAGAGAAAATGCAAGGGCAGAAAACAAAGAGAAGTTCTATTAAACAGATGAGGGCTCAGAGGTACAGAGCCAACAGAAACTGGACAGGCTTGAGTGGGCCCAGGGAGAGGTGGATCCAAGAGGCAGGGCCAGCAGGCTGAAGGGGAACCAAAACGCAGAGCCAGGGAGGGAGTGCAGACTCCCAACCAAGACAGCAGGTAGCATATAAATGCACGGGTGCTAGGAATGGGAAGCAGCCCAGTGGCCACCATCCTGAGGAAAGCTGCAGAGAAGCATGGCACAGACGAATGCCTGGAAGCCTGGCAAAGATAATGTCACCACAGGGCCTTGTCCACCATGTTGGAAATTTTCTTTTGGCTCCCGTCTCATTTTTCAGACATACGTTTGCACTTCCTTTGAAATTTCAGGACAGGTTTCTTTTCCTTCCGTGGTACTTTTTTCAAGCCCGTGTTCCTGTTGTTCTAAAGTGGAATCTGCTTTCAGCTCTCTGATTCTAGGAGCCAACTGAACAAATGTCCCACTGGACACTGACAGGTGGCATCTCAGGTCGGGGTCCTTGGGAGCAGGATCTGAGACACGATGGTTTAGTGAGTGCTCTCAGGAGCAAGGGAGTGAAGGATAGAGTGAGGAGACAGGCTAAGCAAGGATGAGGTCAAGGCTGGAGTCGAGCTTCAGCCCCATCCCACAGGGAGCCCTGGAGCATGATGTGTACCCAGAATTGATCCCACCTCAAGGGAAGGAGCCAGCATCTGAGCCACCATGTCGCGGCCCAGCAGGCAGGGGAAGGAAGGAGCTCTCCACTTGACCCAGGGCAGTCCTCTGGGTGAGGGGAGCTGTGACGTTTTAGTAGCAACATGCACAGTGCTTTGGGGAGATCTATCAAGGATGCAGACAGCATCCATTCTACTCGCCACACTCCCATCTCTGCCTTCTACAGTAAATTATACATGCGGTCTCCTGCAATCCAATGAGTCACTGCTGTGAAGTTTGCCTCTGACTCTTTTTAAAAAAACAGGGTGAAGAACTGACCTCAGTTCTACTGACCTCAGTAGGACACCAGCAATTTCAGAATGCCCCAGCACCCCTGCCATCAGGCACTGCTTCCTAAGAAATGTCACCATCTCTGCCACGAATTAAGAGTTTCATAACTAAGTGACTTTGATAAACATTTCGTTTAATCTAAAAGGATTTGTCTGAGTGTTTTTCAAGTAAAAGTCACATTAACTGACATTTTTGAGGGTTTGCTTTGTGCTAGGCACTGTGCTAACCGGCTTACATAATGAGAGTTCACTTAATCCTCTTTAGATCCCTATGAAGTTCTTAAAGGATGGTCCCTGGACCAGCAGCAGCAGCGTCATTTGAGAACTTATTGGAAATCTAACTTTTTAAATATATTTTTTATTTATTTCACAAGTTTGAGGGTACAAATGTTTTGTTGTTTTGCTACATGAATGAATGGTATAACACTGTCAGGGCTTTCAGTATACCCATCACCAAGGCAGTGCTCACGGTACCTGACAGGTAGATTTTTACCCTTCACCCCCATCCCAACCTCCCACCTTGTTAGTTTTCAGTGACTGTTACATCACAGATATATATATACACCTAGTCCACTTACAAGTGAGACTAGGTGGTGTTTGTATTTTTCATTCCTGAGATAACAGTCTCCCATTCATCCAAGCTGCAGCTAAATACATCATCGCACTCCTCTTTGTGGCTGAGTAGTAGTCCATGGAATGTACATACCACATTTTTTTTATCCACTTATCATTCAATGGGCATTTAGGTTCATTCCGTATCTTTGCAATTGTGAATTGGGCTGTGATAAAAATTCAGGTGCAGGGGTCTTTTGATATAATGACTTCTTTTTCTTTGGCTAGATACTGAGTCGTGGGATCGCTGGAGCAAATGGTAGTTCTACTTCGAGGGCTTTGAGGAATCGCCATACTGTTTTCCCCAGAGGCTGTACTAATTTCCACTCCCACCAACAGTTAATAAATGTTCCCTTTCCCTGGATCTGCACTGAAAAACATCTATTATTTTCTGACATTTTAATAAGGGACATTCTGATGGGAGTAATGTGGTTTTTTATTGTGGTTTTAATTTGCATTTCCCTGATAAGTAATATTGAACATTTTTTATATGTTTGCTGGTCATTTGCATATCTTCTTAAAAATTTTTTTTTTCCTGTTTATTGCCCACTTGTTGATGTTCTTTGTTTTTTTTCCTTGCTGATTTGTTTTCTTTGTAGATTCTGGATGTCAGTCATTTTTCACATTTATAGTTCGTGAATATTTTCTCCCATTCTATATGTTGTCTAATTACTCGATTAGTTATTTTCTTTGCTGTGCCAAAACTTTTTCATTAGTTAAGTACTGTTTATTTTTGGTTTTTTTTATATATATTAAATAATATATATATAATTTGCTATAATATATTTGTTTGGGGGGGTCTTAGTTATAAATTCTTTAGTTGTTCAGAAGACTTTTCCTATGTTTTCTTCTGGAATTCTTATGGTTTCAGGTCTTTACATCTTTAATCCATCTTGAGTTGATTTTTGAATACAGTGAGATAGAAGGATCCAGTTTCATTCTTCTGCTTGTGGCTATCCAGTTTCCCCAGCACCATTTATTGAATAGAGTCCTTTTCCCAATGTATATTTTTGTCTGCATCATCCAAAATCAACTGTAGCCATATGGCTTTATTTCTGAGTTTCCTATCCTGTTCCATAGATCTACGCCTCTCCCTTTATGCTAGTACCAGGCTGTTTCGGGTTCCTTGTAATAAAATTTGAAGTCAGGTACCGTGATGCCTCCTGATTTGTTCTTTTTGCTCTTCATTTTTGGACCCATCAGAAGTTTATTTTTTTCTAGATATATGAGAAATGTCATTGGTATTGTGAAGGCAATCATGGTGAATCTGTAAATTACTCTGGGTAGTATGAACATTTTAACAATGTTGATTCTTCTAGTCCATAAGCATTTTGGATGTTTCCCCCTTGGGGCCACATATCATCAATGTCTCATACTTCTCATAGAGATCTCTCACCTCCTTGGTTAAGCATATTCCTATTATTTTATTTTCTTTGAAGTTATTAAAAATGATGTTGAGTTCTCTCACCTTTATTGCTATGAATGTATCGAAAAGCTACTCATTTGGTTCACTGATTTTGTAACTTGAGACCTTATTGAATCTACTTTCTGGTTGGTTTAAGCAGTCTTTTGATGCAGTTGTTAAGGTTTCCTAGAGATAAAATTATATTTTCAGCAAAAAAGGATAGTTTTACCTCCTCTCTCCTGATTTGGATGTCCTTTATTGCTTTCTCTTGCATGACCGCCCTGGCTAGAACTTCCATTACTAGGTTGAATAGAAGTGGTGGCAATGGGCATCCTGGTCTTGTTCCAGTTCATAGGGGGAAAGGTTTTCAAGTTTTTCCCATTCCATATGATATTGCTGTGTGTTTGTCATACACGGCTTTTATTATTTTGAGGTACGTTCCTCCTATGCCTAGTGTTTTTGAGGGTTTTTATCATGGAGGGTGCTGGGTTGTATTGAATGCTTTTTCTGCATCTATTGAGATAATCATAAGGTTTTTGCTTTTAATTTTGTGTATGAAGTAGATCATATTTGTTGAGTTGCCTATGGTGAACCATCCTTGCCTGCCTGGGATGAAATGCACTTGATCATAGTGAAGTATCCTTTTAATGTGCTGTTGGACTCAGTTTGCTAGTATTTTTATTGCAGACTTTTGCATCTATGTTCATGAGGGATGTCGGTCTATAGTTTTCTTTTTTTGTTGTGTCCTTTCCTGGCTGTGGGATCAGGATGATAATGGCTTCACAGAATGAAGAGGGAGGATTCCATCCTTCTCAATGTTATAGAACAGTTTTATTAAGATAGGTCTAGTAGAATTAGAATGTGGACAAGTATGGTCTGGAGCTTTTATTTACTGGGAGATTCCTTTTATTACTGTTTCAATTTCACTACTCATTATTGGTCTGTTCAGGATTGCTATTTCTTACTGATTCAGGTTTGGGAGGTTTTATATTTCCAAAAATTTTTCCATTTCCTCTAGATTTTCTAGGTTATGTGCATAAAGGTTTGCATCATAGTCACACGTGGTATTTTGTACTTCTGTGGCATCAGTTGTAATGTCTCCTTTTTCATTTCAGATTTAATTTATTTGAGACTTTTCTTCTATTTCTGGTTAATTTCACCAGCGTTCCATCAAATTTGTTTATCTTTTAAAGAGCCAACTTTTTGTTTCTTTGTATTGCTTTTTGGTTTCCATTTCATTTAGTTCTTCTCTCTCTCTTTTTTTTTTCTTTTTGAGACAGAGTCTCAATATGTCACCCTGGGTAGAGTGCCATGGCATCACATCTCATAGCAATCTCAAACTCTTGGGCTTAAGAGATTCTCTTGCCTCAGCCTCTCAAGTAGCTGGGACTAAAGGCACCTGCCACAACGCCCAGCTATTTTTGTTGTTGTTGTTGTCATTGTTGTTTAGCAGGCCCGGTTGGGGTTCAAATCCTCCAGCCCCAGTGTATGTGGCCGGTGCCCTAACCTCTGAGCTATGGGTGCTGAGCCAAGTTCTTCTCTCTTTGCTATTTCTTTTCCTATGCTAGCTTTGGATTTAGTTTGTTCTTCTCTTTCTAATTCTTTGAGGTATGATATTAGATTATTAACTTGTGATCCTTCCATCTTTTTGATGTAGGCATTTAAGGCTACAAACTTTCCTGTTAGCATTGCTTTCACTGTCTCTAGGAGATTTTAGAAGCTTGTGTTATCTTTGTCATTTAATTAGAAAAATCTTTCCATTTCCATCTTGAATTCATCGTCGACCCAAGGATTATTCAGCTGCAGGTTATTTAATTGCCACTTGTGTATCATGTAGTTTCGAGAGTTCCTCTCAGAATTTATTTCTACTTTGATTCCATTGTGGTCTCAGAAGACACAGGGTATGATCTTGATTTTTCTGAATTTGTGGATACTTATTTCATGGCCTAACCCATGATCTATCTTAGAAAATGTTGCATATGCTGGCAAGGATGTGCTGAAAACATAACGTCCTGGTAGGTTCATTTCTAGAGTCCTTTTTACATCCAGTGGGTCTCTGTGGTTGGTTTTCTATCTTTATGATCTGTCCAGTTCTGTCAGAGGAGTTCCGATATCTCTGGCTATTATGATGCTACTGGTTTTTTTGCTTCCTTAAATCAATCTAATAGAATTTGTTCAATGAATCTGGGAGCACAGATGTTAGGTGAACATTATTTAGGATTGTTATACCTTCTTGTAATACACATTTGATTCCTTTATAAATATATTTATCCTTTTTTTTACCATTATTGATTTAAAATTTATCTGATAAGAGAATAGCTACTCACTTTTGGTTTCTGTTTGCATAAAATATTCTTTTCCACCCCTTTACCTTGAGTCTATGAGAATCTTTGCAAATTAAATGGATTTCTTGGAGATCACATACATGTGGGTTGTGGTTTGCTTTTAATCCATTTAGCCAATCTATATATTTTAAATGGCCATTAAGACTGTTAACATTCAGAGAGGCAGTAGCGGTGGTGGCAGTAGCAGCAGCAGCAGCTGTGAGGGGTTTCCGGGAAGATGGTGCTGATGAAGGAATTCCATGTGGTTTCATCATGGTCTGTTCAGGAGTATCTGGTTGGGCAGCTTTACACAGTTGCAGAAGCTAGCAAGAATGAGACTGGTGGTGGAGAAGGAATTGAAGTATTAAAGAATGAAACATACGAGAAGGATGGAGATAAGGGACAGTATACACCCAAAATTTATCACCTAAAGAGTAAAGTTCCTGCACTTGTAAGGATGACTGCTCCTGGTGTTTCATGAGAAAGCCTGGAATAAAACCCTACTGCAGAACAATTGTAACTAGTGAATATATGAAAGACGATTTCTTCATTAAAATTGAAACGTGGCACAAACCAGACTTGGGAACACTGGAAATGTATGTGGTTTAGATCCAAACATAGGAAAACTGTTACAACTGTCTACATAATATTGTAGATCGAAGTCAAGTTGCACCAGCAGACTACAAAAGTGATGAAGACCCAGCATTATTCTACTCAGTAAAACCAAGAGAGGCCCTTTGGGACCCAACTGGAAGAAGGAGGTGGCCAACAGCCCTGACGGTCCTCGGATGTGTGTCTATAAGCTGCTGCCCATCAAATGCAAGTGGTGGGGACTGCACAGCAAAATAGAAAACTTCACTCAGAAGCAGGAGAAAAGGATATTTACAAACTTTTTACTGCCAGCTTTTTGTTGGATTGACAAGTGGATTGATCTGACAATGGAAGATGAGACTCAGAAAGAATTGGAAACAATGTGTAGGAAGGGATCCCATTCAAGGCATGTTAACTGCTGATGTCAGACGAGTCCCTTATAGGGTCAGAGACATTATCAAACTGTTTACGTAATCAAGGTCAAGTGAGAAGAACAGAGTAGCCAGTGATGAGTGAAGGAGAATCTGACCAGTATCTCAGGGTTGATGTCTCCCAGACGTTTGCTTATGATGACATATACACATGCATAGGTTCCAGACCACGTGTGTACCTATCTATGTGTACGTCTAGCTGTACGTAAAATGCACGTGGAGCTACAGATCCAGATACATGTACTTATATATATATATATATATATGTACACACAAACACACTGAAGGGATTAGTAAAATTTACGCAAAGTACCATACCTATCTTCAGCAAGAATTCAAAAGAAAATATTTTCAATATCTATGCCTGGAACAGATTTTAATAAGTATAAAAAGTAATGCCACAGCTCAGCGCCTGTGGCTCAACCGGCTAAGGCACCAGCCACGTACACCTAAGGCGGCGAGTTTGAATCCCCAGCTCAGGCCCGCCAAATAACAATGATGGCTGCAACCAAAAAATGGCCGGGCATTGTGGCGGGTGCCTGTGGTCCCAGCTACTTGGGAGGCAGAGGCAGGAGACTCGCTTGAGCCCAGGAGTTGGAGGTTGCTATGAGCTGTGATGCCATGGCACTCTA
>CAUYQV010127792.1:0-15527 GCA_963574575.1 Galagoides demidoff
CCTTCATGTCATTTTCTCAGTTATAGTTTTAAAACATTCTGATTCTACTCTTAGAGAGTTTCACTTGTACCCCTGTAAGATAGACCTCAAAAATGGTCCCTCCAATCCCCCTCCCTCCACCCATTCCCCCCCTCCCTTCTCCCTCCCCCCAGCATCCATCTTTTCAATGAATCTAGCAAGTGAATACATTATTTTGTCTTATAATAGTAGATGTTCAAATGGAGGCTTTTAAAACCCTTTTAGGCTGGGCCCGGTAGCTCACACTTCTAATCCTAACACTTTGGGACACTTTGGAAGGTGAGAGGACTGTTTGAATTCAGGTGTTCGAGACAAGTCCGAGCAAGAGTGAGACTCCATCTTTACAAAACCAGAAAAATTAGCCAGATGCGGTGGCATGCACCTGTAGCCCCAGCTACTTGGGAGGTTGACGCAGGAGGATCACTTCTGTCTAGGAGTTTGAGGTTGTGATGAGCTATGATGATGCCACTGTACTCTAGTATGGAGGACATGCTGTTTCCAAACAAACAAACAAACAAAAAATACCTAAAAATCTGTAGGTCGATGATCAGGAATGTATGATATTTTAGAGTAGAGTTCAAATATTTATCAAAGATTAAGACAATTGGAAAATTGATATAAAACTGCATGCATCAGTTAAGATTACTTTAGCAGCAAGTGACAGGAATCCCTAAATCAAATTGTTTTAGACAAGAAAACATTATCTCAAGGTATCCAGAAGTCAGGGATCTGCAAAGACAGCTTGGGCTTTGCTCTTGGAGTCCCTTTGGCTCACCTCATTTGTGGGCTGGCTTTATCCTTCTGGTGGTAGCAAAGTGGCTGCAGCATTTCCAGGCATCACATCCAGACACAGCAATGTCCAAAAAGAACTATCTCTTCTAATGAATTTGTATTTTAAATGGAAAACTCTTTAGCATGTAGTGTTCACTTATTCAAGTTATTGACTGAGCACCTGATAAGTGCCAGGCAATATTCTGTGTTTGAAATGCAGCTCCGAGGAAACCAATAGAACTCTCCTTTTGAATCATTCGCATAAATGGGTCACATGGCATCCCACAGCCAATCAATGGAAATAAGAGTGGGATCAGTATGAGTGATTGATACCCATTCCACAGTGTTAAAAACAAAACAAAACCCCCAAAAGATCACCCTCCCATAGGTCATGTTGGGGAGAGACAGTCACTTGAGCAAACTAGAGTTTTTCTGGCAAGGATTCAATAGGGAGAGAATATTCAGTGGGCAACAAATGGTGTCCCAAACAGAATTTATAAGAATATTCAATTTGTAGAAATTACATAGAAATGCCTTGGTACATGATACTAAGTTAAGTAGCCAGGATTTTTTAAGTATACGTAAGGTGATCAAATTATATTTTAAAAAATATTTGCATATTCCAAAAGACCAAATAGCAATACCAAATGCCAGTAATACACTGCCTCTGATTTAATTAATGGAACTATATGTGTATTTATATGTTCTGTTTATTTTTCTACTTTTTCTCCTTTCTTTAATCATCTTATTCTTCTATAAATAATTCTTTAAATAAAAAAATAAGTTCTTGTCAACTGTGTCCGCATACATTATTTATCGCCTGATCCAAATCAAATAAAACAAATTTATGGAGCCTGAAGTTCCCCAGTCTCAGATCAGAGCAATGACATCTTTATTATTTTTTTTTTTTCAATACTTCCAGCTCAACCCAGAGATAAGCAATTTTAAATAAAGCACTCCCTTGCCAAGACTCTGTAGGTCAATGATCAGGAATGTATGATATTTTAGAGTTCAAATATTTATCAAAGATTAAGATAATTATGAATTTACTAAACATATATTCCTACAACTATATTTGATTTTGGTTGATGTTAACGTATCTTGCTTGAATTAGTTGTGATTGACTGGAAAAATCTTCTTTAGAGTGCAAAGGAATTCTAAGCAACAATATTTTGATACAGTATTTTGATTCTAAGCAACAATATTTTACTGGAGCCTGGTAAAAGTCAGGCCTAAAAGTAAATAGTAAGTTGTCTTTCCATCCTTTTCACTATTTGGTTTCAATTTTCATGGGGACTAATGTTTGAGGGGCTTATCATGGTAACACAGGTCCTGGGGAGAGACACATTCTTTGGGGCAGAGAATCTATGAAGCTAACTGGCAGCAAGGCCATTTTCTTTACCCCTATAATCAAGAAAATCCACAAAATGCGCTCAGGGAGGGTGTGAAACAGCAAGGGGCAGATGCTGTATCCAGTTGGAGAGATGTGTTAGCTGCTGGCCTCTCAAAGCGTTTGCAGGAATAGTGCGAGGACTGCTTTTCCCTATCAGTTTGACACCTACACAGCTCAACGCTGATAGGCTTCTTCATCAATCACTTTGATCACAATGGCTGTATGGACAGGGGATTTAAGAGAGCTGATCTGCTCTGTCACTTTGGGCTACGTGAAGAATACTGTTCTTTCTTTCTTTCTTCCTTTTCTTTAGGCCATCTCATCCATCAACTAAACTCCACAACAATTGAAACCTAAACCTAAAAAACACATATAATGACACTTGGTTAAATGATTGGGCACTGCTAACCCCACAAGGAATCAGACTAACCGTTCAGTTTGATTTAAAGAATCGGTCCACCAATCGTTAGAGACTCCTGTAAACAAATGGGACTTTCAGGCATCGCCTAGCGATAGTTTGGTATCCCAGAGACGTTTAACATTCAATGTCACGGCATACATGCTTAAAATCAAATTGAAGACTTTGAAACCCTTGAATGAACATCATCCTGAGTTATCAAGAATCATATTCTTAGAAAAGAAATGAATACAGAATATTAAATTCTGGTAAATTTTTAAATGTGGCCCAGATGCAAGAGTTTGTAGCCAATAGGTTCAAAATAAAGTACAAGCTGGGGAGAGGCGTGTCAGCCGGAGACGCGGGGAGGCAGCAGGAGAAACCTGAGCATCACAGGCTGGGTAGTCTGGGGACAGCTTGGGAGTCTCGGAAGGCTCTGACGCCTTGGAGGTCACATCTCCCTCTGAATTTAAAGGTGCCTTATTTTGTCTTTTACATCAGTGAATATGATTAAACTCCTGCTGTTGTGCTAAATTTCCAAGATTGTAAAAAGTCAGGGGAATTAAAAAGGTCACTGCCGTATTTCATTTCACTGGCAAATCCGTGGAATAATGTTACAGGAGGACATAGGAAATTACTCAAAAATAGAACCTGTATCCAAATTATGCAAAGTCTGAGTGGGAATACATAGGTGAGAAAGAGAGGACTCTGGTAAGTGTATATGCCTGAGACTGGGCTCCTTACCATGTGCTGTCCTTCAGCCAAGAAAATGGGGATGCCGTTTTAATAGAAAAAGAGGCTATATTCTGATCACTTAATGTGAACAATTATCAGAAATTAGTTGCACTTTCAATCTTTCTGTGAGCATCTCAAATGGTTTTCAGTTAGAAGTGTTGATTCCACACTAGCACCATAAAGAAATTAAACAACATAAATCTTCCTATTTTAGTATAAAATTAAAAATATAAAAAATATTTTTTAAAAACTGGTTTATAAAACCAGAAGTAAAATTTTAGATATAAGTAGAAAATTAAGAATTAATGATCTCAACAAATATAGAAGATATGTGAATGCATCAGGACAAAAGTATGACATTCTGTGTGAGTTTATAAGAAGAAAAAAGTATTGGAGTATAGGCATATAATAAAAATAATACTAATGCATATTAATGCAGGTGTGCTTTAAATTCTGTTAAGCATCTAGGACAGATGTGGTGGCTCACATCTATAATCCTAGCACTTTGGGAGGCCAAGGTGGGAGGATCTTTTGAGGCTAAGAATTCAAGACCAGCCTGGACAACATAGCGAGAACTAACCTCTGCAAAAATTTTAATAAAATTTAAAAAAACAAAAATAATTCAGTTGGTAATATAATATTTTGTAATCATTTGAAATTCATGCTGTTTCAAAAATAGATCTGAAGCTGATCTATCTGAAGGACTGCCTCAAATACACCCTAATTTAGTGTCTACACATCACAAATTATTAGCATAGAATATCTTTAAAGTAAGCTCATATTGTATAATGAGCTTACTTTAAAGATCATATACAATGATCATTTTATATTGATTATATAAAATGTAAAAAATAATTTGATAATGACTGAATTTTGTACAGAAATTGTTATGTTTTCCCAGGGTAAATGGAGTGTTTTACTAGTAGACATTTATTGAATACACAAAATGTGCCAAATACGTGGTTTGTATGCACCATCTCATTTAATTTTCTTAAAAATCCTATGAGGTAATATTATTCCCATTTTCCAGACTAGGAAATTGAGACAGAAAAGCTAAGCAACTTGGATGAAATATATGGTAGAGCTGAAATACGAACTACCTGTGTAGACACGGTTCAAACCTCTGTACTTCACTCAGTAAATTCTGTTACACCAATAAAATTATTATAGAAATATACCAAAACTGGCTCAGTGCCCATAGCACAGTGGTTACGGCGCCGGCCACATGCACCAAGGGTGGCAGGTTAGAACCGGCCGGGGCCAGCTAAACAGCAATGACAACTGCAACCAAAAAAATAGGCAGGCGTTGTGGCGGGCATCTGTAGTCCTAGCTACTTGGGAGGCTGAGGCAAGAGAATCGCCTGAGCCAAGAGCTGGAGGTTGCTGTGAGCTGTGATACCATGGTGTTCTACCATGGGTGACATAGTGAGACTTTGTATCAAAAAAAAAAAAAAAAATACCAAAACTATAATTGTGACTTTACTACCTGACTGACTTAAGTAGTGTGTGTCTATTGGTTTGAACAGATTTACTAAAGTATAATTGACTAGGATAAATTATGCATATTTAAAGTATATAATTTGATGTATTTTGACATACACACATATGTTTGTATATACACATATATCCTGAACCATAACAAAATCCATAAAAAAAATCCATCATTGTCAGATCACATATTGTTTTGAGATGTTATAACAAATTACTTTCCAATACTGGTATTTTTATAATAATAACTATTATTATTATTATGAGTGGGGATGACTAAACAGATCATATAGCTATTTTTTTCCCAGAAAAATTTCCTTTCATTCCCAATTACTTAGTAATGGAAAAGATCACGTGACTTGAGCATCAGGTGGGCAGGGTTTGAATACTAGTTCTTTCCCCCAATTACCAGTGTATGGCCTAGGGCCAGCCACTTACATACACTTTATTTCTATATCTATAAAAGGTGGATTATTAAGCCCATCTCACAGCACTGTGAAGATTAATTAGAGTTGAATGTCCACCACCTGAAGCTGCATGGAGCACACAGTGGAGGGACAGTAATAATTCTATTTTCCTACCTCACTGTTACTGTAGGTTTGAAATGTTTGCTACTGGGAAGTTATTCAATTCAAAATCTAATCGTGTAATGCTTTGAGCTCTTTAATGAAAGAAAATACTTCATGTTTCCAATAATAGAATATTTAATTCCCTGAAAAGCTCTCTGCTTCTCTTCTTTCTTAGCTTGCTTCTAGCCAGTAACTTACAGGCCAAGAGGTACAGGGAGCTAACAATGCTGTCGTCAGGGGTCCGGGAAACTGTTACAATCTTTGTTAGAGTGAGATGGGGCCAACTTACATTAGCAGGAGCTCTGATGACACACTCTAACTCCTTATATAACTATATTTATCTTTTGACAAGGTTTTTTACAGTGGTATTTTTACACACAAATATAGCAGTGGTTACCAAACTTAGACTCATTTGGGACTGTTTTTAAAAACAGAGATTACTGGACTCCATTCCAGGCCAACTGAATCAACTCTAATTGCTAGGATCCAGCCATCAGGATTTTTAAGACGCTCACCAGAGGATTCAGGTACACCAGAGTATAAGGAAATAGTGAGAATTGTCACACTGGTTGTAACAACCACAGAGAAAGCTCATGGAATGCAGAATGACTGTTTTTGGTTTTTGTTTTTAAATATAAATGAGATACAGCTTTTGTCTATAACATGGAAAATGGAGAAAGGATGTTTAAGCAACCCTTTTTGAGTGTGGTTTAAAGTAAGTTTCCTCTGCCTTAACACTGGTAGATTCAAGGCCCACAGACTCGGGTGAGGTCCCCGGGAAAGCTCAAACTGCCAAGAAAAAAGGTTATTTTCCTTTCTTGTTAGTTGGATTCCTGTTAAAGCTCATATAATTATGAGAACAAGTTTTGTTTAATATTAACCAATGAGTTCTCTTAATTTTTCTGAGTATTCAAGGATACAGTGGCTATCTTTAGTTTATTCGATCCATTTTAATGCTCACCTAATCCACAACTTCTGCAGGTCTCACAGGGTATATATAATAAATCCTAATTGTTTCTACCACAAATATGTATTGGGTAAAGATGGAAAAGGACTATTTGACATTAAAACTCCTCAAGCTCAAATACTTAGGACAGAGGACATTGGTGACTATTTCAGTATTTCTTAATACTTTCAGACTCAAATAACTATTTTGGATGAAGGCTTTGTGTTAACCACTCTTTTAGATTAATTTGTTTGTGTAATCCGGAAGCCATTCGTCTTTTAAGTCTGGCTCTAAGTTAATAAACAGAGATCGCTGAGGATACGGACCCATTCATCTTTGTAGCCCAGACACCCAGCATACTTTACACCTTCTATGTGCTCATTAAAATATTTCTTGATCATATGAGCTAATTAAATGATTAATTCACTATTAAACATTTAATTAATTCATTATTAAATAACTAATTTAATGATAATTAATTCATTATTAATCCTAGTGTTATAAACAAACTCATCTATGTATTAGTACTTTATAAAAGGCCTTCTAAATCTGCAATGTTAACCTGCCTCTGACGATTTTCTGCTTTTTGTCCTGTCCTTCTGCAAACCATCTTCAATATTATACCACCAGAATAATTTTCCTAACACTCAAATCTAATCAACAATCTTGCTTAAAGTCCTTCAAAATTGTCACTCTTGGGATACAATTTAAAAAAAACCAAACAACCAACTTCTTGGCTTGATGGACCAGGTCAACAGCAGGTTCAAAGGTGTCTTTCACCTCTGACCTCTTGGAATCTTAGCAAATCCAGCTGGAACCTCAGAAACTGTTCAGCTTCTCCTGCCCATCCCCCACCCCCACCCCCATCTCTCGCTTTGTCCGTTTTGCTTTCTCTCCACTCAAGCCTCTTGGTCCTTCAGGACTCAGCGTTGTTGTTATTCTGTTGCCCTGAGGCTTTCTTGACCGTACTAGTCTGAGTCAAAAGCCACTCTGTGTGCTCGCGGGGCCCCTGCCCACTGCTGTCGCCTCCTGCGCGGTGCCCTGTGCCTGTAGCTTTGTCTGCCCTCTGCGGGAGCTGATGTGTCTGAGAGATGGTGTCTGACTGCTGTGTCCTCAGTGGCTACCACACAGTCAAGTGTTCAGTCGATTTTCACAAACCTTGTAACATGTATTGGGAGTTTATTATGTGGCAGGCCGTGCATCAAATGTCTTACATGGATTACGTCACTTATTCCCCACAACAACCCCAAGAGGTTCCACCTTCTATAGAGGTGGAAACAGCTGCATGGACAGGCGAGGTAATGGGCACAAAGACCCACAGCTGGTCACGGAGGGAACATGATTTCCTTTTCCTCTCTAAAACATCTCTGAAATATAAGGGAGAAAAAAGTCCAGCATTTATTAAGAAATGGCAGGCATCTAAAAATAATTATGATTTTGAGCGGTGCCTGTGGCTCAGTGAGTAGGACACCGGCCCCATATACCAAGGGTGGCAGGTTCAAACCCAGTCCCAGCCAAACTGCAACAACAACAACAACAAATAGGCTGGAGATGTGGGGGGCGCCTGTAGTCCCAGCTACTCAGGAGGCTGAGCCAAGAGAATCACCTAAGCCCAAGAGTTGGAGGTTGCTGTGAGCTGTGATGCCCCAGCACTCTACCATGGGTGACATTGTGAGGCTCTGTCTCTCTAAAAACATAAAAATAAAAATAATTATGATTTTGAAACAGAGACTTTAGTGAGAGACCACGAGGTATAGAGAAAATAGCCCTACATTGAAATTCTTTTCTGATATGTGTTAGCTATTGGATTCTGTTCAAATCATTTAAGCTCTCTGGATCTCAGCTTTTTTATTTGTAAGATGTGGGGGAAAGATACTAATATTTCTTGAGTGTCTGTTGCTATACTAAATACTTTATATAAATTATATAAAGTACATATAGTTTATAAAATTTATAAATAACTTTTAGCTTTATATAAATTATTGCTTAATTCTCAGAATAACTTTGTGAGATAGATAAGAGTATCCCCGTTTTAGAGATGACAAAAACTGAGTGTTAGATTAATTAAGAAGGAAAGACACATAATTTCGAGACATGGTCCTATTTTCAAATCATGGACTTAGATTAGAAGAAATAAAACTGTGAAAACTAGAAATTCTTTGCTAAAGAAATCAAACTGGCAGGGTGTGGTGTGTCACACCTGTATTCCTCACATTTTGGGAAGCTGAGGTGGGTAGATTGCCTGAATTCAGGAGTTAGAGACCAGTCTGAGCAAGAGCGAGACCCATTTCTACTAAAAAGAAAAAGAAAAATAGCTGGGTGTTATGGCAGGCACCTGTAGTCCCAGCTCCTTAGGAGGCTGAGGCAGAGAATCACTTGAGCCCAAGAGTTTAACGTTGATGTGAGCTGTGATGCCACAGAATAAATTAATTTATCAACTTATTAAATAAACTCAGGTATTTTTTTTTTTAAAGTAAATCAGAAGTTACTTCTGAATTTAACTTGTTGGATAAATGTAGAGAAACAAATAGTTTCCATATCACATCAAAAGATTAAATAAAAAATGTAGTATCTTACTTTGAAGTGCTATAACACAACACCATAGACTGGGTGGCTTAAACAGCAGGGATTTATTTCTCAGGCTGCAAAGTACAAAAACAAAGTGTTGTCAGATTGATGTATCCTGAGGGCTCCTTTCCTGATCTGTAATCAGCTGGGGTTTTTGTTTGTTTGTTTGTTTGTTTGTTTTTTGCATCCTCATATGATCATGGAGAGCAGAGAGAGAGAGGAAGCAAGCCCTCTCCTGTCTCTCCATATGAGGGCACTAATTCCATTCATGAGGGGTCCACCCTCAAGACTTAATTACCACCCAAAGTCTTCACCTTCTAATACCATTGCATTGGAGATTAAGATGTCAACATATGAATTTTGGGAGCAAACAAACATTTGGTCTATAACAGGCATCAAAAGAGCATTAAGCCTTTTTTTCTTCAATTAACCTTTCTGTTTTTAGATAATTGTAGATCCATATGCTGTTGTGAGAAAAAATAAGATCTCATGAACTCCTCCTTCACCCAGTATTCCTCAGTAATAATATCTTGAAAAGCTACAGTACATTATCACAAGTGTGCTAACATTGTCACAGTGAACACACCAAACATTTCATCATCAAATGTGTTTGTCCCTCATGCTATTTCTTTAATAGCCACATTCTCATCCCTCCTACCTCGACCCCTCCTTGATCCTCGGCACTCCCTTAAACACTAAAAGAATGTCAAGGCTTAATCAGAATTCCTGCTGCCCGTTGCTCGTGTGCCTTTCTGAGTTAAACTTCTGTTCTCTTCTTCCCAGTCTAACTTTCAGTTTCTTCTAATGTATCCAGGCCATTATGAAAATACTATCAATTTCACGTAGTAACACAGGAATCATGTGAAATTCCCACCTGGATATGGATAATAATTAACTTCTCCAAGCCAGATAACATAGTTGCTTATTTTCCCCTGACTATACTAGAACTTTTGGCTGTGATAAGTCTATAAAAAAAACTTTCAATTTCTAATTTTTTTTTAATGTGCCTGTATACAATGGAAAGATAGCTTAAGAGTGCAGATATTTGGGCATCTTGAACTTCAATCTTTTCTCCAGTTATTGCCTGAGACTGCTAGCAGAGTCAACATCTCATTAAAGAGATTCAAAACAAGGAATGGAACCAAAGCATTTGCCCTGAAGGATTGAATTATCATCTACTTGAATTATCTGTCTACAGATATAGAGCAGGCAATGGAGGAGAAAATGCTACACTTTAAACACAGTTTTAATAAATATTTTATTTGTTTCTATTTAAAAAAAAACAGTGGTTTTCTTATGCAGACATATGCATGCTGAAGTTTACCCATTTTATCTCGAAAAAGAAATTTTCATTCTTACACAAAGTGAAAGTAGAAACATAAGAGCAATCATTATAAATGTTTATAGACATAACTAAAGTCTTATCTAAAGTTCATCCTGTTTAAGAACATGTTTTATGTTGTACAATTCCTCTTAGAATATCAATTTAATAAGCACCAAATGAGGCTGAAGACAATGCTGTTATAAAAAATGGAGAAAAATGATTAAAATATGATAATTATACTGACAGTTTATATGCTCAATCTAATCAACCAAGCTTCCAATTTGTCATAATGTACACTCACTCATACATTATTGCTTAATTATAGCAACACTTCTATTTGGAAAGGTTGTCAATCATATGAATACCCATCATTTTTCTTTCTTTTTTTTTTTCTATGAAAGGGCATATTTTAAGAAGGATTTGAAGCCACTGTGTTATTGATTTAACCCTTGGAATACTTTTGTTGCAAAGAAGAATAGTTCTCATTGGAATTTTTTTGTATACAGATTTATATAAGCTTATACCATGCATTATTCGTATGTCAGAATTAATACATAATATTCTAAAACGAAATTAAATATTGGTAGGAGTTTATGATTTTGTTGTTGTTAAGATACCATCTATGTGGTTACACTAAAAGACAAAAGGCATAGCTTTTTTTTTTTTTTCAAGAAAGAAAATTTGACGAGAGTGGTTCCCCATTGTTCTGTGATCATTATTGATTAAGAGTCATGAAAGACATGCTTGTGAGGCTGAAATTTAGATAGTGCTTAGAAAAAGATGGCGTGTTTATGGAAATTGACTCTGTTCACAACAAATTCAAGATTTCTCTTCCCTTTTACTTTATTTCTTTTGGTTCCATCATTCTTCTTCCAATTGGTGAAAATCTTTAATGCATTGTTAAAACAATCACCTAAGTGCATTCGGCAGGTCACTACCAAGAGTTTAGTAACTTGACCACATAACCCAGTCTACTCTAGCAAAGTAAAAGTGATACATTGAAATATCTATTCAGAGGCGGCACTTGTGGCTCAGTGGGTAGGGCGCCGGCCCCATATACTGAGGGTGGCGGATTTGAACCCGGCCAAACTGCAACAAAAAAATAGCCAGGCGTTGTGGTGGGCGCCTGCAATCCCAGCTACTCAGGAGGCTGAGGCAAGAGAATCGCCTAAGCCCAGGAGTTGGAGGTTGCTGTCAGTTGTGACACCATGCCACTCTACCAAGGGCAATAAAGTGAGACTCTATCTCTAAAAAAAAAAAAAAAATTATTCATACTATTGAAAATGACTAAAGCTTTGTCTCAGTTATTTTAAACATATATGTTGACAATATATGTATTTATGTACACATGGGTTATTATGGAAGTTTTGAGATACTAAAAAATCAAGAAATATAAAATCCATGAAAATGGAAACAAATGAGGCCCTTCCAGCAACACTGATAAGCCAAGCAGGTTGAAACTTGCACAGGTGAATCGGAAAGGACACTGTCCGCTGTGTTTCTTGGAGGTGGATTAATGGACCATAATATGTTCTGTCCCAAAACTTTCATTAACCCAAGTATCTATATCCTCTTTCTATATGAGAGATAATATATCCCATCACATAAGTATATATGTAGACTGTATATTGTCTATATAGTTATATAGGATTATTTATGTATATAGTGTATTTTCAATTTTTTTTTTTTTAGAGACAGAGTTTCACTTTGCCCTCGGTAGAGTGCCATGGCATCACAGCTCATAGCAGCCTCCGACTCCTGGGCTTAGGCGATTCTCTTGCCTCAGCCTCCTGAGTAGCTGAGACTACAGGCACCTGCCACAATGCCCGGCTATTTTTTGTTGCAGTTTGGCCAAGGCCGTGTATATGGGGCTGGCGCCCTACCCACTGAGCAACAGGCACCACCCATAATTTCCATTTTTAACCTAAATTACTTAATAGACCATTTCATCAAGATGGTCAGATTATTATCTAATAATTTAAAAATAATTCTAACCAAATGTGGGCATTTGGGATCCTTAGGCATTTGCCTTATTGTTTTTATGACTCCATTCAACCACTAGAGTAGACAGGTCCATAGGACAGACAGAGAGGAAAAGAGAGAGAGAGAATCTGACTTTATTTCTCCTTCATTTCTCTAAATATTTTCTTTTGTAAGGGTAAAATAATGAAGCAGATGTTCAACTTTGCAAGTTCCATCATTCCTTAAAAGCTAGCTTTGTGATGATGAGGTACTCTGATACACACAATTGTAAGCAGAGAATATGAGCCCATAGGTCAGTTGCACCACATTTCTCTCTATTAAGCATTTTGTCAAATGTTTTATTCTTTAAGACCCTAGATATAATACGAGCTGTATCCAAGGACCCATGGACATTTAGCACACACATCATTATTTTCAAGATATTCATTTAAAAATTCATTACAAATGTTAAAACACCAAATCTACAGGTACATTTAAAATTGAAAAAATAATAGCATCCTTATCACTTGGATCTATAATTTTGTTTACAAGCTTTGACCAAGTTCTCTACACTTAATCTAACATAGGCTTGCACCACAGGTCAAGTTTAATATCCAGGTAGTTGCATCTCTTAATGTTTAATATTTTTTACTTTTCTTAAATAATAGCTATAAATCATTACAAATCAAAACAGGTGACTATCAGATAGTTATGGCTACTACCATTAAACTTGAACTAAAAAAGTATGGAGTAATATTTACCAGAAAAGGCAAGTTGGCGTCAGAATCTACGTTAAGTCTGCTCTGAAGTGTTTCAATTACTATTGCTGGGTAACAAACCGTCCCAAAACTCAGTGGCTTAAAACAACCAACAATTAATTATATTGCATATTCAGAGGTCAGGAATTCACACAGCTCTCAGCTGAGTAATTCTCCTGTTCCTTATCGCATTGATGAAGGTCATTCAGTGGGACTCAGCTGGTGGATGGACTCATCTGAAGAGTCTACAATAGCCTCACTCATGTGCCTGGTGCCTTTGTGGAGGCTGTTCAGAGAGTGGGCACAGCTGGGACTGACAACCAGAGGGTCCCACGTGGCTCTGTATCATGCCAATCTTCAGATATTCAGACAAGGCAGCTGGATTCTCCAGAGCCAGTGACCTAAGAGAACCACTGAACAGTCTTTACATGAATACCACAGCTAGAATTATTGGTGATGGTGTAACATGTGCCTCATTTTGCAACAAGGATCGATCTCTTTGTAATTTGGTCAAAGGCCATTACAAAATATTAGTGGAACTATTCAGAAATACTTAAAGGGAGACACAATAAAATTTCTTCTGGTATAAACTACTGATCTCAATTTTGCTACAATTTTCAACACTTTTGTACCAGAGAGTGTTATTTTGAAGCAAGTCTGGAAAAGCTCCATTTGTTTACTAGAGAACCACTGGGTTTGCTGGGAGGGCCAGGGATACGAAAACTGGGATGTTTCATGCTATTATTTGACATGGTTTAAATGTAGGTGCAGTACAATTTAATTTGTAAAAATCCATAATTATACATTTTGGTTGAGGGAAATGCTTAGGTACAAAATCACCATGATCTCCTATGTATTTTTCCCAGCAAATAAATATTGACAGTCAATATACTGTGACTATTGAATCTGGTAACTATTTAGTGATATTAGTCTCAGTTTTAGTATTTATGTACCATTTTTTACTACTCTTGGCATCTAAAAATCATTTTCAAATCATTCACCTGTTTTTGTCAACTGTGGATAAAATACATCACCATCATTATAATTCTAATCACCATCAGTGAACATTTATAGAGAGAATACTATGTCCCAGACACTATCCTTAGCTCTTTATATGTATTACCTCATTTACCCTCATAACAACTCTGAGATTGGTGCTATTATTATTCATTATTCTCAGTTGAGCAAATGGAAGTGCAGAGGATTAAGTCACTTGCCAGAGTTATTTTCTGCTACAAAATATTAGAATTGGGATTCACACCTGAGTTATCTGACTACATCAATAATAGCAAGAGAAAATTTGCTGGGAAAATCGGGGCCCACGCTCTTGCCTTAACTGCAACCTTGCTGCATTTGCTCCAGTGAGGTAGGTTCCATTCGGCAGCAGGCAGACTTTCTCTTCCTCCCGGTTCTAAGGAGCCGTTTCACTGGCTCACTCCCTCCATGTCCTGATTCTTCCGTTTTGATACTCTGCTAACTGATCTGGGGAAGGCTTCCAGGTCCATCTCAGCACACTGGCTTGAACTCTGCAGCTCCATCATTAATCTGGTTGCCTTCTGCTGATATCATATGCTTATTCAAAATCTGGATCCAAATATCCTAGAGAGAATTTGAAAATGTTTATAAATATCTCGAACAGGCGGTGCCCTTAGCTCAGTCATCAAGGCGCCAGCCACATACACCAAGGGTGGCGGGTTTGAACCCGACCCAGGCCTGCTAAACAACAATGACAATTGCAACCAAAAAATAGCTGGGCGTTGTGGCAGGTGCCTGTAGTCCCAGCTACTTGGGAGGCTGAGGCAAGAGAATTACTTAAGCCCAAGAGTTGGAAGTTGCTGTGAGCTGTGACACCACTGCATTCTACACAGCCACAGCACTATACCCAGGGTGACAGCTTGAGAGTCTGTCTCAAAAAAAAAAAAAACTCAAACAAATAGAACATTTGTTTACTGTTAGACATGTAACATTGTATAAACATGTTATATTAGAACATGTGTTTGTTGGGAGAAGGATGAGTTTGCAGGGCTGAAACTATCCAAATAACTATAAGTATTTATTTTTTTCATACAATAAGATAGCTAACAAAGATCTTTGTTTACCATAAAAGAAAGCAGGAAAGGGTCATGAGAGTATCACACTTTCAGACTCAAAGGAGTCTAAGAATGAAAGGTGACAGAATTGTGTGGGGTTGTGTGAGCAGCTCTTTGCTATGACACTCAAGATCCACTGAGCTCTGTTCCCAAATATGTGCAAACAAGGACCTTGTTATAGAGATGTCACAGAGAGTTTAGGTTAACTGTATAGAGGAACGATCTGAAATGGAGTATATTTCAACAGGACACTGAACTCCCCAATAGGTTTAGATCACGCTTCTCTCAATTGGATGAAGTGGAAATTAAAAAAAACCAAACCCAACCAAGCCATTTATGTAGTGATATCAGCTCTATTAAAGCTCAGCTGATGGCTGGGCATTGTGGCGGGCGCCTGTGGTCCCAGCTACTTGGGAGGCGGAGGCAGGAGACTCCCTTGAGCCCAGGAGTTGGAGGTTGCTATGAGCTGTGATGCCATGGCACTCTACCCAGGGGGATAGCTTGAGGC
>CAUYQV010127793.1:0-105047 GCA_963574575.1 Galagoides demidoff
CATTTATCTTATGTATACTGTAACCCTATGAAATGGGTGGTGTTAATCACCAAACAGGTTCAAAGAGGATAGATTGCTGATCATAAAGTTAACATGTGACATTTGAGATTTGAACTCAAAAAAAAAAAAAAAAAAAGAAAAAGTTCCCTTTGACCAAAAATGACTCCCTCAGACACCTGTCCTAAAACCAAGAAGTCCCACTGCTCATTTCTCTAGATTAAAAACACTGACAGCCGCAAACTAGAGAGACAGAGAAGGTGTGAAGTCATTACTCCCCACAAGCATGCCAGCTGAAATGACCTTGTTCAATTTGCTCCACCAACCAGCAGGGATGATGAAACGGGGTGTTGGACACAAAATGCATTGCTCAGGGACCTATCAAGGTCAGGTGTCTGGGCACAAGATGCTGAGGAATCAGAGGGCTTTGCCTCAGGTTATGAGAATAAGGATATTACATGCCCAGAAAAAGAACATAGCCCAGAGGAGAAGACACAGGCAGAAGTAGGAAACAGTGAGGAAAAGGATAATGACATTGATGACTGTAGTCATTGAGAAGGCCCAGAGTTAGGCACGTGGCATATATTAATTACCTTATTTGATTTTCCTCATCTCTATACTAGGAAGATAGTCTCACTTCCATTTCACAGAGGAACCAAATTGAGCCCATAAGTAATTAATTCCTTAGCTAGTCACACAAATAATAGGCAGGGAGGTTAGGGCCTCAGACCCATTCCCCTCTGATGGTTAGCATTATTCCAGTTGGCCATATAATCTTCCTAATAATGCAGTGGTCCTATTATCATTAGGGGGTAAATACATGCCTTCTCAGGGAAAAAGAAAAGAGTAGAGCTGGGGAGAGCACACTAGATTTTTCTAAAGGTTTGGTCTAATAGCAGAAATGTCAGTGAACTCAAGTGACGACTGCTCCTTAGCCTGACTTTGCCTAAGTCTGTGGTTCCCCACTGGGAACCCAAAAGTTGCAAGAGGCCTATATGCCCATACGTGCACCCAGCCGGCTTCACAGACAAAATACATCACGTGCCTATCAAGATAGTTCTGTGATCAGTTCTATACCAGTGGATCCTCAAACGTTACTGAATTCACAAAAAGTATTTATCACTGTCTATTTCTCAACTTAGGAACAGCAAAAGTATAATCTAACAGTAAAAGTATAATTAGAATCATGTGGAATAGATCTTTTTGTCATTCAAAAGGGATTTTCAATCCCACAATCCAGAAATTCCATTCCTACATACTCAACAGAAATGCATCAATCTGTTCATCAATAATAAGCTTTGTACAGGAATGGTCATCAAAGTTCGTTCATAATTGCCCCAAAGTGGGAATGACCCGAAGGCAGCGGAAGTGAATGGGTCGATGTGTTGCGATACAGCCTCACAGTGGAAGGCCCCGCAGTGATAAGAACGAGAACTTACACCCAACACCAGGATGAATGGCACAGATGTGACACAGGGGAAGGAAGGAGGCTCTTTAAAGGTACCCTGGGTGTAATCCACTTTACATTATATTTAAAAACATGAGGGATAGTGAGTGGAAGAGGGAGGAAGGCTTCTGGAAAGGCTTTTAATCTTTGGGGATTAATAGAATCACCTTGAGTTTATTAATCTGGGTGTCATTTACATTGGTGGATCCAGTCTGTAAAAATTCTGTGAGCGGTACATGTAATGTGCACCTTCTTATATTTATCTTATATTTTAATAAAACATTAAAAAAAAAACCAGGGGAGAGGGGCTAATACAGGTGACCCACTGCTCTATGGGAAGGTTCATCACAGCCAAGCTGGGCATTTACCTTTTGCCAAACATGAGAATCTTCAGCCTCTCTGTTTTTGCCCAGGTCATATCCCCAACTTCAAATCACCCATCTGACCATTTCTGCCTATTAACATCTTTTTCAGTTATTGAAACTCAGCTTCATGGCAGGCACCACCTCTAAGGAATCTTTCCCTTTCTCCAGACAGAAGGGGATTCTTGCTTCCTTCCAAACCCCCATGTGCTTTGCCAGCATCTCTCTGACCACAAGTCTGAGACACTTGGGGGGCCTCAATTGATTTTAGGTCATCAATAAAGGTCTTCTGTTACAACAATATCCACATCATAACCTCATAGTGCAGTTATCTATGTCTGTCTGAGTTCTTGCTCTCAAGAAGCTCGGCTTGGTGCTGGGGCTCAAGCGGCTAAGGCTCCAGCCACATACACCTAAGTAGTGGGTTCGAATCCAGCCTGGGCCCACCAAACAACAATGACAGCTGCAACCAAAAATAGCCAGGCGTTGTGACGGGCTCCTGTGGTCCCAGCTACTTGGGAGGCTGAGGCAGGAGACTCGCTTGAGCCCAGGAGTTGGAGGTCACTGTGAGCTTCTATGCCATGGCACTCTACCAAGGGGGACACCTTGAGACTCTGTCTCAAAAAAAAAAAAAAAAAAAAGCAGCTCATAGTCTTGGGAGAAATGTGTCTGTCTACCCCTGTATCTCCCACCCCACCCAACCCCCTACCTGTATGTAACAGGTTCTCAGAAAACATTTTCGAATGAAGACAAATATCATCTGTGAAAAGAATTTGCAGTGGGAGATTCCTTGAAGATCTCAGGAGTCCTATCTCACACCTTTAGAAAGGAGAACATAGAAGACTTCAATCTGAATGTTGCCTTTTCTCCCCAATACCTGGTATTTTATTGGGTTTACACGAGACCGAAACCCTCGCTGGGGGGTCAATAGTCTACACAGACAAAAGTGTGAGCTTTTCAGTAAGAAAACTGAAGGCAGCTGAGATGTCTGGATCATAGTGATGAGGAAGCTCCGCCCAATTCCAAGCCCCTTAGATCAACCCTGGCATATGCTTCCACCTACTAGGCAAAGGCATCCAACAATCCAATCAGCAATGCAACATGCAATGAAAAATGACCGAGTAGCACCAAGGATCAGACAAGCCTTCCCATCCACGCCAGCACTGTCTCCCAGCAAGAACAATGCCATCTCCAAATAGGTCCCCGTGTGTGTTCAACCTCTAGTTTTCTCTCCCTGTGACCCTCTTTCCTTCCCTTGTGTCAATAACCTGCATAGGGTTCAGGACAAGTTCCCCATAAAAGGAGGTTTTCTTTTAAATCCTTAGGGCAAAATAAGCAGTGTTGGAGTGCTAGGATTCCTGAATTAATAATCTTGCTGCCATCCGTGATTTTGACTTTCTCTTTTTCTGTTGGCAGAAGCCGAGACATTAGGAGATATTTTCCAGCATTACAGTCAAACTGTGCATTTTTAGATTTGTGGGCAGGCTGAGTGATCTGCAGCCAGGATCTCAGCCCTCAGCCCTACATTCCAGCGTCATTCCCTTACCACAGCATCATTTCTGGTCTCCCCAAGTCATTGCTTTGGAGAATATGAAGCACGTTTTCAGAATTTAAGAATAACGCAGGCAACCTGAGGCCAACCAACAAGGCAGCTGGTGAAGTCAGCAGAAGGAAGAGCTGATACTGGCAAGATGTATGTGGCCAACACCTCCTATCACAAAGACCTTTTATACCTGGATTAAGAATTTCATCAGAGTCTCCACATGGAGAATCCTCAAAGAGCTAAAAGTAGACCTTCCCTTTGATCCCACAACCCCATTATTAGATATCCACCCCCAAGGAAAAAAAATCATTTTATCATAAGGACATTTGCACTCAAGTGTTTACAGCAGCTCAATTCACAAGCCCTAAGGTGTGCAGACAACCTTAGTGCTCATGAACCCATGAATGGACTAATAAACTGCCATATATGTGTATCATGGAATACTATTCAGCCATAAAAAGATGGAGACTTTATATCTTTTGTATCTACCTGGATGGAGTTGAAGGAGATTCTTCTTAATAAAGTATCACAAGGGCTGGGTGTGGTGGCTCATGCCTGTAATCCTAGCACTCTGGGAGGCCAAGGCAAAGGGATTACTTGAGCTCAAACTTCAAGACCAGCCTGAGCAAGAGTGAGATCCTGTCTCTAACAAAAAATAGCCAGGTGTCGTGGTGGACACCTGTAGTCCCAGTTACTTAGGAGACTGAAGCAAGAAGATCGCTTGAGCCTGAGAGTTTGAGGTTGCTGCGAGCTATGACACCATAGCACTCTACCCAGGGTAACAAAGTGAGACTCTCTCAAAAAAAAAAAATAAATAAATAAAGTATCCCAAGAATGGAAAATCAAGTATCCCATGTACTCAAATACTAATTTGAAATTAGTAGATGAATAGCTACAGGCTTGCACAAAAGAAAAATAATTAATTTCAAGAGGGGGCAAGGACACACAATTAAATTCAAAGGGTTTGGGGAAGCTCCCACCTAACAGGTACAATGAAGGGGTATAGGGCACACCTCTTGGAGAAAGGACTCAACTATAACTTGGACTTTATCTTACAAATGCAAACAATGTATGTAACCTAATCACATGTACTTTCATATTCATCTGAAATTTTAAAAATTTCATCAAAGGTTGGAGTTTACGGAGTTTAAGCAGCCTAAAGTGCCAACATCTTTTCCTGCTTTTATTGAAATTATTCTTAAAAACCATAGCACTCAAAACATGTATGCCAGGACTAAACTACTCACTACCCATGTATCAACTTGACTTTCATTTTTCACAGAAGCCTGACCCCGTCCTAGTTAGAGGCAACACATACTCCTAACATTCTTGGTCCTTAGCACTCACCACAAGTATAATTTACTAATTACTGATATAATAATACAGACAGTATCTGTTCACTAAAATTGAAGTTCCCTGGGAGCAAGGCTTGAAGCTATCTTCTTCATGACTACACCCCAGTATCACAGACTTTTAAGGTGGCAGCACTTGCTAACACCTGCAACTAATACTAGCTAGCCACATAGAGAATATAACTATCCCCTGACTCACACCTGCCTTGCCTGGAAACCAGGAAAGAAAAAAAAATTTTTTTTCCAGAAGCCCATATGGATGGTGAATCCTTCATCAGATTTCATTTTTCCCTCTTTCTCCTGGCCCCCAAGTCCCCCAATTCTCTCCTTTCCTTAATTTATGACACCATCATCCTCCAAGTTAATGAGTTTCAAAACATAAGAAATATCACAGGCTCTGTCCTCTTTATGATCCGCTACTTGTAAACAATTCTGCCTCCAGAAATGTCATTCTAGCCACCTGCTCCACCTTCTCTCCTCATGCCACCAAAATCCAGGGCCCTCTGACCTCCACTCTTTCTTTTAACAAGGTCTCTTCATTAGAGCATCTTCTACTAGAAAAAGCACTAATAAATTCCTCATACCCTGCTGAATAAAAGGTAAGCTTCATAGCTCAGAACAGCCCATGTGGTGCCCAGTCTAGCTCCAACATCCCCACGTGATCTTTCCATAATCAATTGAAATGCTACTTCATGCAGAAAGCCTTTCCTAATTCTTTTCCATCTGAAGATGCAATCAAATGCTCCCACCACAGTTTTGGAGGGGGGAGCCTTGTCAATGTTTAATTTTATAAATTATAAAGCATCTGATGAATTTTTCCTATTAATATGGAAAGATAATCCAGCCATGATCTAGATCATATTGGTCTTTGCTTTTCTGAAAATGCTTAACATTATGCCATAGAACCTTTCCAAAAACATTTCCTGAACTTAACCCAATTCAGTCCTTCATTCATTAAAACATATGGTCTTGACTCGGCACCTGTGGCTCAAGTGGCTAAGGCGCCAGCCACATACACCTAAGGTGGCGGGTTCGAATCCAGCCCGGGGCTGCCAAACAACAATGACGGCTGCAACCAAAAAATAGCCAGGCGTTGTGGCAAGTGCCTGTGGTCCCAGCTACTTGGGAGGTAGAGGCAGGAGACTCACTTGAGCCCAGGAGTTGGAGGTTGCTATGAGCTGTGATGCCATGGCACTCTACCCAGGGGGATAGCTTGAGGCTCTGTCTCAAAAAAAAAAAAAATATGGTCTCTTTATCAAAGACTGCCTCTGCCTCAGAGATGATAATCGTGCTGAATAATTTGTGTGACCACAGGCACAGGATTTTAAGTCTTCTACACCCCTGTTTCATTATCTGTAAAATAAGCTATGCTGTGGACCAAATAATACTTGTAGAGCATTTAGCCAGTGTCTGGCACGAAGTGTATGGTCAACAAATGTTAACCTTGTATTATTATTATTACTACTACAAAGAAGTCTGTTCCATTGTTGGGTAGATATAATTACTAAAGCATTCTTCTCAGCTCGGAGTTCAAATATACTTTCCTATAACTTCTATTCATTGATCTTGTTTTATTGTCTGTGGGCAGTAAGAATGAAGTGATTCAAAGCAGGCTTAGATAACAACTTTTATAAACCTGATTCTCAGTCCCAGCCCTGCAGTGGAAAAAAAAAGGAAAAGGGAGGTCAGCTGGGGAGAGTGAGCTGGATTTCATCAACTCCATGGGTTTCTGAAAGAGCGAAGGTTCTGAAAGTTGGTGTTCGTTTTCTACCTTAGGAGTTTCGCTTGGGGAGTCCAATATACTACTTAAATTTCATTTGTTTCCTTTAGCTGTAGCATTTGGGTAAGCAAAGAAAATTCTACCAAATGACTTCACCATTGGCAGTAATGTGCCCTTGGCCAAATTGACTCGAAATTACTTTAAGAGCGTCAGGAGTTTCCAAATTAGCTTAGTCCCTGTCTGGTGCTGAGTAAGCTCCTTGGGTGTGGGGAGGTCATGTCCATTATTGAGTCAAGATGCAAGATGAAGCCAGTGGCCCCCCCTGTCCTCACTTCCCCCCACACCTGACCCAACTCCTGGTGGAAACTGTGATACTTAAGGACTTGTTTCTGTTTTTCATTTTCCCCACACCCTCTCCCACCATGCTCTTCTATCTCTGGTTTCGTTATTCTATTTTTTAAAATTTCCTCATCACTCTTTCCCCCACGTCTTTATAAGATATAAAGATTTAACACTTCAGCACTCCATACATGACTTCAGCTTGGTTTCATTATTCTTTAAGTAAATGTCCTGTTGCTGACAGAAGTTTCCCTTCTTGAAGAGACCAGGCGTTTCACTTTCCTCAATGTGCTCCTAAGCTGTTCTGTTGTAGTCTAAGGTTGAACAGACCGAGCTGCCGAGAACTTTCCTCATCCATGCACAGGAACTGAGGCCAACAAAGCTGGGAGCTTCCTTTCAGAATTCTGAAGCCATTTTCAGTAGTGTCAGAAAGAGCCTTTGACTCTTCAGAGGTTGCGATGACTTATTCTCACATACACAACTAAGTTTAGAATAATCTAGAATTGTTTTCAAGTCAGGTTCAAATGGGAAACAAATCACATAGGTGTTTTAACAAAATTCACTAAACATCTACTGTGTTCTGCTACATGACAGTTAGAACCTCCTGAATGACTCTCTGCCACTACTTTGGTCCTCTGTACTCTATTTTCTAATAGATCACAAGTTATTTTAAAAAAACAAAAACCAGAATATCTTAAAGCTCTGCTTAAAAATCTTTAATGGCTTCAGTTCTGCTCAGAAGGAAATCATGGACTTCAAAGCAAGGAAATTCCTTCATCCTTTCATGCCATCCTCTTGTTTGCTCACTATGCAAAAGCAGACAGAACTAGATGCATCTCGTGCTAGGGTTACAGTCCACAGGCTCACTCATTCCTCAAATACGTTCTTTCCTGGAAAAGGGCTCACAAGTTTTGCACTAACCCTTCTTTCCACCTGGATCATTCTTCCCCATGGTCTAAATATCTGGCTCAGTTCCATTCTTTTGTCTCCATAAATTTAGAACACCAAAGTAAAGCCTCCCTCCTCACCATGCAAAGCTGCTCTTTAAATAATCTAGCTTATTTTCTTCACAGCCAGCCTTGTTGGGAGCCAGCACTCTTGGAACTGCCTTTATATAGGCAATGGTGCCAATTCCAAAAAGGATAATGGGAAGAGTCTTCAAACATAGATGTGTTGCATTGCTCAGTGTAGGGGAGAGGAAAACAATAATAGGAGACCCACTTATAGTCATTAAATGTATGGACTCATATCAAAGGGACCTCCATAACAGCCATAGAGCCATCATCAAGCAGCATGATTAAGGAAATACTCTCTGCCCCTCTTGAAATTCCATTCAGGTGAGTGCCTTGCTCACTTGTAGAGAAGGAAATGCTGCCCATGATGGAGCTTGCACTGCCATTGTAAGATCCAAGTTTAATGTGACTGCAACAATAGATTGCTTCTTTAATATTGCAGTTCCCTTCTAAGACTGAGCACCAGCCTAAGTATGTACTTTGTACTTCTTAGAAGCTGCAAAAGCAATAAAATTGCTCCTTGATCATTATCATTGTGCTCTTTAAAGGACAGTGGATGCAGAAAATTCTCTCAACAGTGAATGAGAGAATTTCACTGTGGATTGTAACCCTAGCAAGAGAAGCATCCAAATTTCATAAGGCCTAGAGATTGGAAGAACAAAAGTCAAAAAAAATGTAAAAAGTAGCACTAGCAGTATATCCCTCCATGCAGTGAGTGCTTATTCTGTACCCAAAGTGGCTTTGGATGTTACTTCATTTAAATTCTATATCTATTATTGGAAGAGGTTATTACCTCCCCAAATCACAGATAAGAATACTGAGGATTGAATTAAAAACTAGCCCAAGAATACCCAGAAAGTAATGTGTTATTTGAATTTAGAAGGTCTGATATCAACATTTTGCTGTATGACTTGGGAGCAAATACAACAGTCACAACAGCCAAGAACTCAAGAGTCTCGAAGGGAAAGGTGGTTATGTGAGACATCTGCTACCTTGCTGAAATCTCAAGAGACTGAGAAGTGTGGTTGGTCCCCACTCAACACTGTGCCATTCAATCTCACAAAAAACAAACAAACAAACAAAAAACAACTGGCAATTCTCACCTCTCTTCCAATGCACAGATATTTTGTACCTAATTCTTGTCACCTTCTCTGTGTCTCTATGCACTACTCTGCCCACTCATCAGTTTCATTTCTTTCATGAGACAGCCACCGATTATCATTCTAAATCTCAGTTCTGACCACATTGAGCCCCCTTTACCCATTAGCAATTGGACCATCTGGATCTGAATCCCACCTTTTTTGCTTACATCCTTGTACACATCAGTTATCCTTGCCTTAGGTTAGGTGCCCTCATCTCAAATGAGACTGAACAACTTTCCCACCAAGCTCTTTTGAGGATCTAGTTTATAGCAGCTGCTCAAAAGAAGAAAAAAAAAAAGGTAGATATGTTGCAAAATGAAGTATCTGGAATTCAAGACTTTTCTGTACACACACCTCCTACCAACATTTCCAAGTTCATCCCACATTAATGTCCTTCAACAGGTATTCATACCTTTCTCCTCTAGACCAGCAATCTTCCAAGTGTGGTCCTTGGACCTTACACATTAGATTAATCAGCAGTGCTTCTAAATTTCAGATTTCTAGGCCCTACCCTTGGCCTTGGGAATCAGAATTTCTGGAGATGGACCTTGACTGTCTTCATTTTAACAGAACCCATTCCCCCCCAGTAGGTACATACACTAAGGAACAAGTTTAGCTGCCCCTGTCTATGTTCCCTCTGCCTGAGATTCCCTCAAGCTCACATCTCTCATCCAAATAATAATTCAATAATTCAAAATATGACTTAAATGTCTTCTCCTTCATAAAATCTTTTCAGATTGCTCCTTCAAAAAATAATCTCTTTCTACTCTGAATTATCACAGCACTTATTTATATACCTGATAACTCTTCCTAATTTTTGTTTGAGATAGAGTCTCACTTTGTCATCCTAGGTAGAGTGCTGTGGTGTCATAGCTCACAACAACTCAAGTGGTTCTCTTGCCTCAGCTCAAGTGGTTCTCTTGCCTCAGCCTCTGAAGTAGCTGGGACTACAGGTGCTTGCCACAACACCCCACTATATTTTTTTTAGAGAGGAGGTCTCTCTTTGTCACAGGCTGGTCTCAAACCTGTGAGCTCAGGCAATCTACCTGCCTCAACCGCCCAGAGTGCGAGGATTACAGGCATGAGCCACCTCACCTGGCCCATTCCCAATGTTTTCAAGCCCCTTGAGGTGAGCGTCAGTATATATGTTGTATTAATATCCCCAAAGTCACCTATTATGGGGCTTGGCATAAAGTACTCAGCGAAAGTGAATCTAATAGCATTGTATCCAATCCCTGTATTTTTAAAACATTTTGATAAGCCACATGTATTAAAGTAGTAACCTGACTCATTTGGGGGAAGAAGAGCAGGGAAAGTTGAACAAAAACTAACCCTTTTTCCTTCTCTCCTTCCCTTCTTTGTGATTCATGCTACCATCACATCAGGATAGCCCACATCTTGGGAAGAGGGAAGTAAGTGAAAACCGGCCTCTTCTTTCCTTCAGTATAGCTGAGACTCATTGACAAGGTTAAATAGGAAAGCAATAGATAAAGCACAAACAATGTAAGTTTGTTAAGTTTTCCTGGTTGTAGGTCTCTGTGTAGCCCCCAGGGCTGGAATGGTTTCTCCAGCATCTTGGCTGGCTTCTGGCTTCAGGAGCCAGCAGGTGGCTTTCTGCACTGGATTCTGTGCTGCTACATGAAAACTATTCACTCATTCTACCTGCTGTCCTCTGAAAGCATCCCACTATTTCTTTTTACTCCTGTGCACCTTTTACTTACAGCTTGTCTTTTGCTGAAAGGAGCACACTTTATCCCCCAAAGGTAGCAGGTATCATGGCAGTGATTAAGCCAGTGTAAATTTCAGACCCAAGAGGATGATCACATTTCTATAAGGTAAAAGCATTAAAATTCATGTTCTATCCACTCTCATCTCATTATGTTCCATGACATGCCCTCTGCAGTTCTTCAAATGCCTTTCCCAACTCAAGTCCCTTGCATGAGTAAGTTCCTCTGCCTGAAATCCCCTTTTCTGATATTTATATAAATATATGAAATTGTTCTTTTAATATTGTGGACACGGTGGCCCACACCTGTAATCCTAGCACTCTGGAGGCCAAGGCAGGTGGATCACCTGAGCTCAGGAGTTCTAGATCAGCCTGAGCAAGACCACGTCTCTAAAAACTAGCTGGATGTTTTGGCAGGCACCAGTAGTCCCAGCTACTTGGGAGGCTGAGCCAAGAGGATCTTGAGCCCAAGAGTTTGAGGTTGCTGTGAGCTATGATGCCATGGCATTCTACCCAGGGTGATAGAGTGAGACTGTCCCCCCTCCAAAAAAATCACCTTCTCGCTTTTAGCCTCAGCATTAATAGTCAATCCTCAAAAAGTGCTTCCATAGCTAATTTTTAAATTAATTCCATTTTACTTTTTTTAATTATTTCAATATATTAAGGGGGTACCATGTTTTTGTTACACATATAAATTTTATAATGCTTAAATCATGGCTATTAGTGTGCCCATCATTCTTTTCTATTTCCATCTCTTCTTTATTTCCTTCCTACTATATACCCCAGTCTATAATTCTAGTCAGTTTTCACTCTCTTAATCTTCATATTTCCATAAATATAAATTGAGCAAGGGCAAGAGTTGTGTCCATCTTGTTCACCGTTTGACACATACTTGTTGAATTATTCAACAATTACCAAATACATAACCACAAGGAAGCAGATGGAGTCACAGAATCAGATATGTCAAATATTGTATTTATATACAATTTTACAACCAGGAAATAATCACTTTTGATTTAATTTTGTAACAACGGAAAAGACCAACATTAGCTCTGTGATTGAAGTTAGTTTGCTGTTAAAAGAAATAGATCCTCTGTCTTCTAATAGGTTATGACTGACCATAATACTTATTCTATAAAGCTGAAAAGCAAATCTCATTTCTCCCAATTGAACCTAAGCTCTAGAGACCACAAGTTGATATCCTTAAGAGACATCAACACAGGAAAGACAACTTGAAGCAGATGTGGCTATTTTAGAAGGAAAATATGTCTCCATTCTGTTTTAACTTTGCAAGTCTCAAAGAATTCTTTCATGACAATACACTGAGAAGTACGTCGTGAAAATAAATAGCCACAGAGGAATATGGATTTAATTGCTTGAATTGCTGCATTGGCTAAAATAAAACAGCTGTGATCACATTCTGGGGTAAAAACCATTGTTCAACAAAGAGTTCTATTAAAGATCACCCCAGTGATGGGTCTGGCTCTCTAAAAATCAGGCACAGCACTCCCCGGACCACCCATTGTTCTTAGGGTAACAGGGATTCTGATTTGGGGAGGGGGGGGCACCTGGATTGAAGAAATGTCATCTGTGCCATAGGGCACAGGACTGTTTGATAGATTTTTCTTTATTCCCTAAAGACGCAGTTCAAGTTACTCAAAATTACTCAGCAAAACAAATTCCTTTCATATTTCTATAATCCCAAAACACAGGGAAGGTGCTAGGCTGGCAGCTCAGACATTTATAGCTCCAATTCACTAAAAGATGAAACAAGCAGCAGACTTCATCCAAGTTCCCCCTAAGAAGACTTGGACCAAGTCTCACAGACCCTGGTCCCTGAGAATATGAATCTCCAACGTGGTGGCTTAGATATTTCTCAGAATCAGAAACCACCTTGAAATACTGATAAAGCCATAGATCCCTCCACCTAAAATTCACATATTTGTATTTGCAAAAAGTGTGAAACCCAGCCTCCAGAAACTCTGTAAACATCCTAAAATTTTGTATGGCCCACTGGTTCAGAAGTCTCATTCTGAGGCTGGACGCGGTGGCTTACACCTGCAAGCCTAGCACTCTGGGAGGCCGAGGTGGGTGGATTGCTTGGGCTTGGGAATGGGAGACCAGCCTGAGCAAGAGCAAGACCTCATCTCTAAAAATAGCTGAGTGTTGTGGTGGGTGCCTATAGTCCCAGCTACTCAGGAGGCTGAGGCAAGAGGATCTCTTGAGCCCGAGAGTTTGAGGTTAACATGAGCTATGATGCCATAGCACTCTACCCAGGGTGACAAAGTGAGATTCTGTCTCAAAAAAAAAAAAAATCCCCTTCTGAAATACAGATGCAGAGACGGAGACAGCCAGTAACTCAGGTTGTCTTGTTTCCACCAACCACCATCATGTATCTTCTTTAAACACCTCTACCACACACCAGTCTCATCCCTAACTAACTCTCACACTGGCCCACTTGCCAATTTTGAAATGTACAACCAGCATTATTAAATCAAGGGGAGAAGTAGAGGAGAATGTGGTGAGGGGAGCAGAAGCTCAAGTAGCAACGTCCTACATTTCCAAAAATCTGTCCCATTGATCTCACAAGCCAAGTGTTCTCAAAGTTAGTCTGTATCAGAGTCAACCGGTGGGAAGGTTACCTTAAAATGCAAATTTCTAAGACTCACCTAGCCTCTGATTCCAGTGGATTCTGTAGTTGCATTAAACATTCCGGTGATTCTGAAGCTGGTGGTCATTAAAATAATTTTGATGACTTCTGATGAAATCATCAGGTGATGAAAAATCTCAGTATTTTAGGATCCAAGCTATGTATTGCTCCCTCTTGTATCCAGAAGTGACACACACACACACCCTTTGTCTGATCATGAGACCCAGGTTGCCCTTCTTTCCTCCCATCCACTCCCTCTCTAAGGGAACCTCCAGGGAAGAGATGTAGTGAGCAGATAGTGCCTGAGAATTGTTCAGCTACAGATTATCACTTGAATAATATCCTTAATTTCATCTGCAAAGTCCTTTTTACCATTTAATGTAACATTTTTAGGCGTGACACTAAGGGAAGACATCTTTCCTAGGGCAACCACCTGTCTTTTCTACCCACTTCTCAAGACCCTCCTTGCCCCAGTAGGACTCTTTTGTGATTTTAACCCTCAATGGGTTAACAAATTGTGGTATATGAACACCATGGAATATACTATGCAACCATAAAAAAAGAGGGAGACTTCACATCTCTTATGTTTACCTGGATGGAACTGGAACATATTCTTAATAAAGTATCTCAAGAAGAGGGGGAAAAGTATCCAGTGTACCCAATACTACTACGAAATTAATATATAGTCACCTACACATTCATACGAATGGTAAAACATAACTATAGTCTAGAAAAAAGGAGGGAAGAGGAGGGAGGGGAGGGGGAGACTGGGAGAGGAAGGGAAAAGCTGGGAGGGGGAGGGTCTCTGGTGGGACCTCACCTAATGTGCATTTCAAAACTATTAAGAATAGAGTATAAATGTCTTACCAGAACAAGTAACTAAGGGAGGAGATGGTTATGTTAATCAGTTAGATGTAAGCATTCCGCATTGTATATCAAATCAGCACATTGTACCCCATAGATGCACTAATGGACACAGTTATGATTTAATAAAGGAAAAAAAAGGTAATGATTTCTCCATTTATGAATTCCTATTCCAAGTTTAGCTGTTTATCGTGAACCTTAAACTCAAGAAAACGTCTCTCACTTATTCTCCAATTGTTTCATGTTTCTTATTATAACTGCTACCTGATTGCCAGCTGTGAGCAAAACAGGCTTTAAATGTCTCTTTAACCCACATGATATACACCCAGTCTTGAAGCAGATACAACGCTTGCTGACTTCTCCTGCCCAACCTCTCCGTCCCTTTCCTCTCCACTTTTTCCTAATCACAGCATCTCAATTCCCCTTTGGAGAACTATCTTCCTCCAGCCCGTGTCCTTTTGCTTCAGATGGTTCCACGCCACTAACCTCACCCTGATCCCAGGTAAGGGCCTGTGATCTAGGTTGGCCCAATTAGTATAACTCATTCCCTTGGTGACAGTGATGGGTGCGTGTGGTCACATGACCCACAATAGGCCAATGAGATTCAGTCCTGGAACTTTCACCAGTACAAGCAAGGAAGGAATCACCTCCTTACTGTACGTTGCCAGCCCATGAGCTCTGCCAGCCATGTTGCTACCACTAAGGAAAGATCTTTCCAGAAATGGAACAACGTAGATGCAAGCAGGCTGAGAGATACAGAGCCGGTGGCTGGGTCCTCACAACCTAGATTCAGCCAGACCAGGAGCCAGCCCTACTCCCAAACTTGTCAGTTACACCCAGCGTACAGCCAATAATACAAAACGGCATTTAAGCCAATTTTAAGTTTTACTTCTATCATTTCAACCGAGAGTCCAGATTTCTTAATGCTTAATGAAAATTGGTTGATTTAATACCCATTTTTTAGACTTGGGAAATGTCGAGCATACTTGGGTTCCTCAAGCCTATGAAATACCTCTTCACAAAAGGTCAGTTGTTTAACTTCCGTCTTTGCCAAAGACGACTCTCATGGCCATAAACTATGGCTAGCGACTGGCATCACAATGATTGAATTTGGGTCCCAGCTCTGCCGCTCACAATGTGTGCAACTCTGAGTCAGTTATTTAGGAATCTTTAGGCAGAGGAAGACCACCAGAGTGAAGAAAAAGAATGCACTGGTATTCAGAGCTCCTTTTCTGTAGATAGACCAAGGTGCAGAGACAGGGGCCTGGAAGCGCTATGAGTATATTCAGGTGACAGGGGTAAAGGTTTAGACCAGGGCATCTCCATTTAGGATGCAGAGCCGGGAAAAGATGGCAGAAACTGCAAAACTTAGTGCAAAGTGAGCGTAGCATGTTTGGGAAAGCAAGGGTTCAAAGCGCTAGCTCAAATATTTGTATGTGGAGACACTACAATAAAGAGTGAAAGACAGCCTGCCTGCCAAGTGGTGGGATGCTCTTAAATTCTAGTTTATCTGCTGAGTCATCTATGACAATATAGCATTTGAGGCAGACCGGCAGCCTCCTCCCTCTGGAAGACTCCAGTGGCTTTTCACCTTCAGGCAGCAGCGGGAGATTTTTCTGGCAAAGGACCTTTCATCTGCTTGATTTAAAGCCATGTTCACCAAAGGCTTTGAGATACAGACTGACGGTGGTTTTAGGTGGATTACTGGATGGCTTGTTTTGCACAGACACTAAATAATTCTGAATTAGGGAGAAAGCCACTCCCTCTGAGGCAGCTTGATGATTTTGTCAAAGGAGATAAAAAAAAAAAAAAAAAACCTTATTTGGGAACTAAAACATCTTTCGCCCCTCTTTCCAGCATTTGCTAATTCCCATGATTCCCAGGGAACAAGTCACAGGCTGGGAACCTTGAGCAGGCCGCAGTATCTCACTACGACGTGGTCATATTGGTGCATCCATGTTGAACTTAATTTTTACACACACTATTTCTGGCAAGGGAAACATGCTTTGTACTGTTCAGCTACATGTCTCTTTTTAAAAATATTTTACCCCCCAAAATGACTCTGATTAAAGAAAACTAAAGAAGCGGGGCATATAGCCATGGCTGCTGGGACAAGGGTTTGCAAACAGCGGCTGCCTTGGGCCGAGGTTTCTAAAACATCATTCATCAAAGGTGAACTTGTGGCACTAGGAGGAATGTCTTCTAACTTAGGAGATGCAGCACTCAGCATCACTGAAATCATACCAGCTAACAGTCTGCAGAGGTAAAGATGCCTCCTGTTTGGATAACCTCGGCTTCTTTCTAGGCAGACTTGCCCTGCCCTAGGGAGGAAGCATCAGCACTTGCAAGGTTTCTACCCTCCCCTGTGCTCAGAGCAGCCCCACTATGTGCAGCGTCCTTGGGAGCCTGGTATACTCTCCTCAGCAACTCCTTATTCCAAACAACCCGAGAGTTTGCCTCACTCGTTTTGAATAAACAGTGGCAGCTGCAGGATTTGGACACGCTCGCTTGGGCTCCGGCTCCCAGGCTGGGCCGTGCGTGGGATGGAGGCATCAGCGCTTCCCCGACGCCCCGCCAGGCTTCTGTGGGACATTCACTCACACGTGCCGCAGGAAAACCTCCGGACATGCACAGACCATCTGGTATGGGATGTTTCATTTTGCTCGTGGTCTCCTCTGTTTACTGAGGAGCTGATTTTTCAAAGCAGGTGGGAGGAGGAAACCCTCCCTCTGCCTGAGCCGGAGAGATGCCGCAAGGCTACTCAACTGCTCCCCCTGGTGGGCTTTTCGAGGCTTATTTTAATACACATCACTCTGACCTGACAGCACAAAGATCATTGCCACCAGGGCTAGTGGCTTTTGAAAATTTCACAGTCAAAAAAAAATGGCCCTAAAAATTTAAAAGGTGAACTGGGGACCGACTGTTTTCTGTCCCCTGCCTAGTTTCTTTTTGTCGGTTAAGATGATTGAAAAACAAATACCACCTGACATCACTTGAAACTTATAAACACATGATGTTTTCACCAGATGATAGGAAGGACACAAGGGCAGATTCCATACTGGGTCCAGGGTTTTCTCCATGGACGAGGGGAAAGGCTTCTGACTCCTGGTTCAGTGTTCTTTCTCCTCAAATAATACATTATAAAAGAGTTCATAACACCTCAAACAATACATTATAAAAAAGTAACAAAAATACAGCTAGGTAAGGGGGCTCATGCCTCTAATCCTAGCACTCTGAGAGGCCAAGGCAGCTGGATTGCCTAAGCTAAGGAGATGGAGACCAGCCTGAGCAAGAGAGACTCTGTCTCGACAAAATAGAAGAAAACAGCTGTGCGTTGTGATGGGCACCTGTAGTCCCAGCTACTTGGAGGCTAAGATAAGAGGGTCGCTTGAGCCCAAGAGTTTGAGGTCGCTGTGAACTATGATACCAAGGCACTCTACTCCAGGGCAACTGAGTGAGACCCTGCATCAAAAAAAAAAAAAAAAAAAGAATACACATAAATACAGTGAACTGATCTTTGACAAAAGACCAAAGGTGAGTAGAGTAGAAGAGAGTGTCTTTCAACAAATGGCCCCGAGACACCAGGATATCTGCATGGACACAGACTGTATACCCTTCACAGATTGAACTCCCTTCCCCCCCAAAAGTAAATGGAATATGGACAACGATAAAATTTATCCAAGGTAACAAGAGAAAACCTAGGTGGTCCTGGTTCTAGTGACAAACTGTTGGACACACCAAAGGCATGATCCATGAAAGAAATAATTGATAAGGTCAACTTCATTGATGTTCAGTTCTGTAAAGACACTGTCAAGCGAGTGAGAACAGAAGCCACAGATGGGGAGAAAATATTCGTAGTACAGGGGTGGTGCCCATAGCTCGGTGGGTAGGGCACCAGCCACATACACCCAGGCTGGCGGGTTCAAACCCGGCGTGGGCCTGCTAAAAACCAACAATGACAACTGCAACACCAGCAACAAAATAGCCAGGCATTGTAGCAGGCGCCTGTAGTTCCAGCTCCTTGGGAGGCTGAGGCAAGAGAATCACTTAAGCCCAAGAGTTTGAGGTTGCTGTGAGCTGTGATGTCACAGTACTCTACACAGGGCAATAGCTTGTGTAAAATTAAAAAATAAAAATAAATATTTGCAGAATGCATATCTGATAAACTATTTTGGGGTGCTCATATGGAAACAAAACTCAATGAAATTCTAGGAGCAGGGAAGGGTAGAAGGAGATGGGAGAATTCCCACCCAACAGGGACATTGCTTGGATGAAGGACACAGGGATCAGTTTGACTTAAAATATACAAAGGCAACTATGTAACCAAAATGTGTGCTTGTTAGAAATGTAGTCTCAGGTCTCACCAGATCTGCTGAATCTACATCTGCATTTTTTTTTTTTTTGAGACAGACTTTCATTGTCTCCCTGGGTAGAGTATCATGCCTTCATCACAGCTCACAGCAACCTCAAACTCTGGGCTCAAGTGATCCTCTTGCCTCAGCCTCTGGAATAGCTGGGACCACACACACTCACCATAATGCTCAGCTAGTTTTTCTATTTCTAGTAGAAGTGGGGTCTTGCAATTGCTCAGGCTAGTCTTGAACTCCTGACCTCAAGCAATCCACCTGCCTTGGCCTCCCAGAGTGCTAGGATTACAGGTACAAGCCTCTGCACCAGGCCTTGCGTCTGCATTTTAATGAGCTCTTTGGGTGACCCATGTTATAGTTTGAGATGCACTGACTGAACTGGTCCCTCTGCCCAACTTGATTTCAGCCCAGTAGGGCATTTGGAAGATAACAGCCTTAGGGAGCTTGAAATCAAAAAGCAAGCTGGCAACATCAATGATAACAAACGCCACACCTTTGATTTCACATCCCAGTGCCTTTACCCACAGGTGTTTCCCAACAATAAACAAGGCAGGAGACAGAACGTGGTCAGGCCATAGTTGCCTTTTAAATTTTTAGTGCCAATTTTCAAAAGCCACAAGATGATCTCTTTTCCATATGCCTCATTTTTGCTCAATATTTATTATTCACCATCTATCAGGCACAGTGCTAGACGCAAAGCATAAATCCTTCTCTAAAGCAAGCAAAAATGTTAATAGGAAATTACAGAGATTTTTATTTTCCTCTTTCCCCTACTAGATAAAATGCTATAATGAGAGCATTGTAGAAGGTGGCCAGAGGAAGGGGAAGAACTGACATTTGTCCAGCACCCACAAGCGACCAGGCATTATGTACTACCCCATTTTACAAGGTGAAAGTGATTTTTTTCTTGTTTGTCTAATAGAGAAACTAAGTCATTAAATGCTTCAGCAACTTGCCTGAGTCTTATAGCTAAAAGCTACCAATTCCTATAACTGATTGGGCTCCGCATTGGGTCACCACCTATTTACTGAATTTCTGTTATATAATTCTGCGTCATGCAGCTGCCATGGCCTTTGAGGTCATAAGCCTCTGGGAATTTGAACCTCTTTGAGAGGGCATCTCATTTTCCATGGGATGGGCAGACTTCTGTGCTGAAAACTTTTCAATAGTTTTCCAAGGCTTTGAGGTCATGGCTCAGGTTGGGGTCTTTAGTCCCTAAGTCCCTGAGTGGCTTGGACCCCCCCCCACCTTCACCCGCCTCTTCATCCCTCCCAATCCTTTTTTGTTTGAACTTCAGCTCCCCTTACTTTCTTCCATTCTCTCCTGAATTCTGTGTTTCCTTCTGCCATGAAATCTTTGCACGGGGTCTCTCTTCTTAACTCCTTTATCTGAAAAATTCCCAGTCATCCTTCAGAGCTCACTTGGAGCATCCTTTCTACAAGGGAACTGTTCTCACATCCCGGGCCAGCCCCTTAACTCTATATACCATTCCTTTAAGCACCTCCACATCAGTAACTAAACTGTCATCCTCTGGGCCACCGCCCTCTTTGGACCAGCGCTGTTCAACGCGGCAACCCCTGGTCACACGAGGCTACTGACCACTTGACATGTCACTAGTGTAACCGTGGAAACAGATGTAGGCTTTTAAATTTAAGTTTGTTACAATTCAAATACAACGGATATCTTACTTCTTTAGTGGAAGTTTTAAAAGTACAGAATCATTGGAATCTGTTGATCTACTTTTTCAGCTTTAAATTTTAGGAAGTCAAACAAGATCAAATATTTCTGATGGAAACTTTTTATATGAATGGAGATGTGCTGTAGGTACCAAATACAACACTGGATTGTGAAGACTTAGTATGAAAAGATCACGTAAAATACCTTAATTTTCATATTGAGCATATGTTGAAGATAAAGGTAATGGGAATGAAGTCCGTTAACAACAGGTTTATCCTGTGAACAGGTTTATTTCACCTGTTTTTACTTACATGATCCCTAGTAAAGCTGAATTATATGTGGCTAACATTATATTTTTGTTGGACTGCCCAACTTTCTAGTCCTTGACACTAGAACCAAACATCAGTGTGACTGTTAGTACAGTGCCCAAAATACATCTGGAAAATAACAGGTGCCAAATAAATATTTGACCTTTAAATAAATGAAGGAGAGAGGGGAGGCACTAATTTCTTCTATGCCTAGAGCAGGGCCTTGAATGTAGTAACAACTATCATTTTCAGTTGCCTATTTTACGCAAAGCATTTTCAACCTAGTTGAGATTTATCATGAAAATTAAAGACAAAGGAGCGGCACCTGTGGCTCGAAGGAGTAGATCACCGGCCTCATATGCCAGAGGTGGCAGGTTCAAACCCGGCCACTGCCAAAAAAAAAAAAAAAAAAAAAAAGCAAAAAATAAATAGATAAAAAATAAATGAGTGAGTAAACCATTCTGTTAAACCCAACAAGAGTCAAGATAAAATCTTGCAAGCTCTATTGTCTTATAATTGCCAAGTCATGGAAGCAGCCCAGAGGCCCATCAACCCAAGAATGGATTAACAAATTGTGGTATATGTATACCATGGAATATTACTCAGCCATAAAAAGATGGAGACTTTACATCTTTTATGTTTACCTGGATGGAGTTGAAACACATTCTTCTTAGTAAAGTATTTCAAGAATGGGAAGAAAAGTATCCAATGTACTCAATACTATTGTGAAACCAATATATAAACACTAACACACGCATATGAATGGTAAAACACAACTTAGTCTAGCAAGGGGGAGGGGAGAGGAGGGCAATTGGAGGGATCTCACCTAAGGTGCACAACGCGAGGGTCTATTTCAAAATAACTCACAAATTACAAAATGTCTTACCACAAAAAATAAGTGAGGTGGTAGTTATGTTAATCAGTTTAAGCATTCTACATTGTATATCAAATCATCATATTGTACCCCATGAGTGTATACAGTTATGATTTTACTTAAAAATTAAACTTAGAAAAGATCTCTCGTGTTGGATGTGAATATGAATCCTTCACCTTGCTCTCATTCAAGACAGCTTGCCCAATCTTGGTGTTTTTTTTTTTTTTTTGAGACAGTCTCAAGCTGTCACCCTGGGTAGAGTGCTGTAGCATCACAGCTCACAGCAACTCAAACTCTTTGGCTTAAGGGATTCTCTTGGCTTAGCCTCCCAAGTAGCTGGGACCACAGGCACCCACCACAATGCCTGGCTATCTTTTTTGTTGTTATTGTTGCAGTTGTCGTTGTTCTAGCTGGCCCAGGCTGGGTTCAAACCTGCCAGCCTCAGTGTACATGGCCAGTGCCCTACCTGCTGAGCTACAGGCACTGCCCTTATAAGATATTTTTAACTATGAAATTCTGGCAGAGAAACAGGAAAAATACTCTGGACAGGAGTAAATTTCTCAGGTTACAACAGTAAGTTAAATGTAGAAACACCAAACACACATCTGCCCTCAGGAGCTTGACCTGAAGTCCAGGCCATGACTTCTTGTTCGTCTGTAATTTGGCCAAAGATATTCAAAAAGCACCACAAAACCCCATTCATTACGGATAGATGAACCTTGACGTGCTGTAGCCACGCAGCACCTCAGGCCAATTACCCAACCTTACAAGTTCAAGAAAACACTATGTATAGAAACACACAATTTGCACTCCACTTTCAAACCCATGTGGATATATTTTTTTTCTTTTTTTTGAGACGGAGCCTAAAGCTGTCCCCCTGGGTAGAGTGCCATGGCATCACAGCTCATAGCAACCTCCAACTCCTGGGCTCTAGCGAGTCTCCTGCCTCCGCCTCCCAAGTAGCTGGGACCACAGGTGCCCGCCACAACGCCCGGCCATTTTTTGGTTGCAGCCATCATTGTTTGGTGGACCCGGGCTGGGGATTCAAACCCGCCACCTTAGGTGTACATGGCTGGCGCCTTAGCCAGTTGAGCCACAGGCGCCGAGCCCCATGTGGATATTTTAATGGTAATTTAATCCATATGGTTCAGATTATTTGTATTTGATTCATCAGACAGTAATTTTTGATAGAAACTACAAATTTAATAACTTGCTGTGCGAAACTCAAGCTCCTTCTCAAAGCAGGTCCTTCCTACATTTGCCGGGTTGTATTTGTAAAAGCTAAAGACAACAAGGAAAGTAATTATAGGGATCCTGCAGCCAGATAGCCCGTGTTCAAAAATCTATCTCTCACCACTCAGGATGCTCGTGACTTTGGAGTTGACTGTAAAAAATGGGGAAAATATTGTGATAATAACCATTGTGAGTTATTGTAAAGATTAACGGAGTCAAATGACATGAAGGTTACGTTAACCAGTTTGATGAGAGTATTTCAAAATGTATATGAAAACAGCACACTGTACCCCATGATTGCATTAATGTACACAGTTATACTATAAGAAATTAAAAAAAAAAAAAAAGATTAACGGAGTCACGTAAAGGCTTCCTTCGGTGAAGCTTCTGTAAGTCAGGCCATTGTGCCACCAAATAGCTAATGTTATTATTAGGTTTAGCCGCAAATGGCAGACAATGGCATTGGAATGATTCACACTGATTATTTTCCTTTCAATAGACATAGGCAGACCAGGGCTGGCATGATGACTCCAGGCTCATCGAGAACCCAAATGCTAAGCTTGGAGCCTGTGGCTCAAGCGGCTAAGGCGCCAGCCACATACACCTGAGCTGGCAGGTTCAAACCCAGCCTGGGCCCACCAAACAACAATGATGGCTGCAACCAAAAAAATAGCTGGGCGTTGTGGTAGATGCCTATAGTCCCAGCTACTTGGGAGGCTGAGGCAAGAGAATCCCTTGAGCCCAGGAGTTGGAGGTTGCTATGAGCTGTAATGTCACAGCACTCTGTCTGTCTCAAAACAAACAAACAAACAAAAAATAGAACCCAAATGCTTCATATCCACCAACCTCAGCACACAACTCTCGCCCTCTGATCCAAGATGGCAGCTCTAACCCGAGCCAACCTGTTTACTTGACAGCCAGGAGAAAATTGCACCTCCTTCCAAGAATGCTTCCTAGAAGTTTCACACAGTACTTTCTTACTCTTCACTGATTTAATCTCATAGTCATGTGTAGTTTCTTTTTCTTTTTTTTTTTTTTTTTAAGGACAGAGTCTCGCTCTCTCCCCCTCCTTTCCCCTCACTCTTCTCTTCCCCACTCTCTCCTTATCTCTCTCTCCTCTTTTCTCTCCTCCTCGGTGCTGCTCTGCAGCCTCCCTCCCCCCACCAATAAAGACCTTTCGTACAATCAAAAAAAAAAAAAAAAAAAAAAAAGGACAGAGTCTGCTCGGTGCCTGTAGCTCAATGGTTAGGGTGCCAGCCACATCCACGCGGGCTGCGGGTTCAAACCCAGCCTGGACCTGCTCAACAACAATGACAACTACAGCAGAAAAATATAGCTGGATGTTGTGGCAGATGCCTGAGGTCCCAGCTACCAGGGAAACTGAGGCAAGAGAATCATTTGAGCCCAAGAGTTTGAGTTGCTATGAGCTGTAATGCCACGGCACTCTACCCAGGGTAATAGCTTAAGACTCTGTCTCACAAGAAAAAAGAAAAGACAGAGTCTCACTTTCTTGCCCAGGTAGAGTGTCATGCCGTCATAGCTCACAGCAACCTCAAACTCTTGGGCTCAAGCGTTTCTCTTGCTTTAGCCTCCCAAGTAGCTGGGATGACAGGTGCCCACCACAACACCCAGCTATTTTTATAAATGAAGTCTCAGTCTTGCTCAGGCTGGTCTTGAACTCTTGAGCCCACCTACCTCAGCCTCCCAGAGTGATGGGATTATAGGAGTACAGTCCCCGCACCTGGACCAATCACGTGTAGTTTTAACAGAGACAGAAATGTAGGTTCTTATGCTATTATTTATACCATTCTTTATTCTATTATCATCATAAATGTAGAAAAGAAAAAAGAAAGAACCAATTCTGGGGACAGTTAACTGTCTATCACAGCTTTCACAGGAGCGAAAGATTAAGACTTCCATCCTTGGTGACAAGCAGTGCACAGATCTAGAACGCATACCCAGTGCAGATCTTGGGGTAACGGAGTGTGCTTTGAGAAAACTACCCTGTTAACTCAGTACCCACTTAGTCTCTGCCTTTTGTTTATGAATTCCATAAACAGATGCAGAATAAAACACTAAATGTTTATTCTAATTATTGTATAAAAATGACCACACATCTCCTCTTTCCGCTCTGACCAGATTATATCCAAGGAAGTCTCTGAACACTTGTAGATTTATAAAGAAAAATAAGATCTCGCAACTTAGGCTATTTGGAAGAAGATGAAGCCTCAAATATTCAAATACATCCACACCCCAAAGCCACCTTCTAAACCCTTTCACCAAAGTGATGACACTCCAGGGACTGACTACAGATACTCGTGTTAGACAAGACACCTTCCCATCCTGTCTGAATTTGTACAAAGAAGAGACATTGATGACACATACTCAGATAATAAGGAGCACATCTGGGGCAGTGAGTTAGATTTTGGTTAGGCTTGAGGACTGGAGCAGATACCTGTCGGAAGCTTCCCGGTCTCCTTCCCAATGGACTTGCATCGTCCCAGCCTGGCAGCCGGGTTTAGGACAGGCTCAAGCCATTCAATATATAAAACCTCATGATCATAAATATTTCAGGGTTGGGCATGAGACTGAGTGAGAGGTAAAGCTGTGGGAGGCTTGGAGAGAAGCCTCAGCTGGTGTGGGCCGTTCTCTCAGGATCACAGGGATATTGGGCTTGAGTTAGGGTTTCTGTTAAGTAGAGTTCTACTTGACACAGAGACAGAAAACCTGGAAATAGTTAACGGGAGATAAGTTAATCAGGAAGCCATCCGTAACTGAACACTTGTGATATCTGGCACGCTGAGACTGAAATGCTCCTGGACCATTGTCCAGCTCGTATGAGCACAGCCAACTTGTTCGAGGAGATGCAGCTAATGTTTTTTTTCAATCAGGAAACTGGGGACAACTATTGATCTCATGACATGGTGTGTATAATGCCACACAACACAATGACATTGCCCAGTGCCAACTCGGTTTTTAGGATAACAAAATAAAAATCCAATTAAGACATAGATCAAGAAAAAAATCTAACCATAATCCTCTAATTGGCCAATTAAAACTACGTGCCCCTCCCAGGCAGAAGAAATTACAGAAGAGAGAAGTCAACATCCACGATCCCAAGGTCAACCCCCTATTTTTTATATATCAAGAAGGGAGGAATGTTAGATAATTGCCTCAGAAAGCCCCTTCCCCCAAAAGACCCCTGCTGCTCTTAAAAGTTACAACTCCTGGGCTTCTTCCATGATCTGGCAATTATGAATTGGGCTGCAATAAACATTCTGATACAAACATCTTTATTGTAATGTGAATTTTTATATTCTGGGTATATACCTAATAATGGAATTATAGGATCGAATGGCAGGTCTATTTTTAGATCTCTAAGTGTGTTCCAGATTCCACCCAACTTTTAAGAAATGTCTCATCAACTACAGCTTTTGATACAAAAACTGCAGCCCACTGTTTAATCCCTTTTTTAAAAAGATTGAGATTTGAGATGCTGAAATAAAAACAGGTTTATATCTTCTTAAATTACTTTTTCTGAAACTATTTTGTGTGTAGCAGAAATATATCAAAAAGTAAATCAAATGAAGATGTAATTATTATGCCATGGGTCTGCAGACTAGAGGTGAATACCAGGGAGACAATCCAGTCTTTAATTTTATCATCTATTTGTTCTACTCTCCAATTCTTCTTTGCCTTTGCCTTTCTTTAAAATCCTCTATAATTACCATTATCTCATAATCCAGCCTTTCAAGATAAATGCCAACAATGTTTTAGCAAACTCCTTTAATTTCCCCCCAAAGCCATTCTTTTAGTCTGTTCTGCCTCTCTCCCCACAGGATAAAATCTTTCCTAAGACAGTCTTTTTCAAGTTTAGGGGTGAAGTACTGGAGAGTGCAGGAGAAAGGCAGCTAATCCTCATGCCCGGGAAGTGATGCATTTATTTTGGAATTCACATTCAGTAAAATTTACTCTTTTGTGAGTTTTAGTATATGTGGAGATTCATATAACTAGCAAAATTAGTATGCAAAACAGTTTCATCACCCTGAAGACGTTCTCGTGCTGTTGCTTTGGAGTCAAATCCTCTCCCAGCTCCTAAATTTAAGCCAGCAATCTTTTCATCCCCTACAGTTTTATTTTTTCCAGGATGTCCAACAAGTGAAGTCCACACAATGTGTAACCTTTTGAGACTGACTTCTTTCACTTTGCATAATACATTTGAGATTTATCGATGCTGTGTCTTTTTAAATATTAAGGGTATACAAATGTTTTTGTTACATAGATACCTTTTATAATGCTTGGGTCAGGGCTTTCAGTGTGTGCTTCCTGTGAACAGTGTTCATTGCACCTGACAGGTAAGATTTTACCCACTTCTCTTTTTTTTTTTTTGCAGTTTTTGGCCAGGGCCGGGTTTGAACCCACCACCTTTGGTATATGGGGCCGGCGCCCTACTCCTTTGAGCCACAGGTGCCGCCCCTTACCCACTTCTTGATTCCCTGTGACTTTTCCATGTCTTTGTGCCCATTGATTAGCTCCCAATTATTAGAAAGTACGTGTGGTGTTTGTGTTTCTAGTCCAGAAATGCTTCACTTAAGATAATGTCTTCTTATTGCTGACAAGTCTTCCCATTGTCTGTGTGTGCCACAGTTTGTCATCCATTCATTCACTGAAGGACATTTGGGTTTCTAGTTTTCAGTGACTATGAATAAAGCTACCATAAACCTTCCTGCACAGAATTTTGTAGGAGCATAAGCCTTCTTTTGTCTAGATTAAACAGAAGTGAAAGATACATGTTATATGGTAAGTGTATGTTTAACTTCATGATACTCTGCGGAACTGTTTTTAGAGTGACTGTACATTTCCAGAGTAACTGTAGTGTTCCTCTCAGCAATGAATGAGAGTTCCAGTTGCTCCTTGTGTTCACTAGGACCTGGTATTGTCAGTTTTGTTTTTTTTAATCTAGCAATTTTAATAGGTGTTTAGTGTGTAATACTTTATTCTGATTACTTCTTTTGCTACCTATTATTAATTTTTTAAAAAATTTCAGAATATTACAGGTGTAGACACAATTTGGTTGCATCATTTGCTTTTGTACATTTTAAGTCAAGAGTTCTGTGGTATATGTATACCATGGAATACGATTCAGCCATTAAAAAAATGGAGACTTTACAGCCTTTGTATTAACATGGATGGAAATAGAACACATTATTCTTAGTAAAGCATCACAATAATGGAGAAGCATGAATCCTATGTACTCAATTTTGATATGAGGACGATTAATGACAATTAATGACATGGTGGGGGTAGGAGAAGGGGAGAGCAGAGAGAGGAAGAAGGAGGGAGGAGTGGGAAAAGGAATAGCAGAGAAAGGGAAGGAAAGAGGGGGTGGGGTCTTGGTGAATGCCACAGTTTTGGGGGCAAGACACAATTGTTAAGAGGGACTTTACCTACCTAACAAATGCAATCAGTGAAACCTGGTTTCTTGCACCCTCAATGAATCCCCAACAATAAATTTTAAAAAAAAGTTCTGAGTGTGCGTTTCACCCAGAATGTATGCCTTGTACCAGTGATGTGCGAATTACTGGCCTGCCTTGTACCAGTGATGTGTGAATTACTGGCCTGCCTGGTACCAGTGATGTGTGAATTACTGGATTCCCATTGAGTTTCATTTCCATGTGTGCACATAAGTGTTGGAATAGCTCTAATTTAGTATTGGGCACGTGTGGTATTTTGTCTTTTCATTGTTACTATACTTCACTTAGAAGAATGGGCTCCACTTCCATCCAGATTGTTACAAAAGATACCAGTTTTTTTCTGGCTAAGTAGTTCTCCATGGCATACATATACCACATTTTATTAAGTCAGTCATGTATGGATGGACATTTGGGTTGTTTACACATGTCTGCGATTGTGAATTGTGCTGGTATAAACATTCAAGTGCAAGTGTCTTTTTGATAACGTTTTTTTTCCCTTTGGGTAAATACCTAGTAGTGGGATTGCAGGATCTAATTGTAGTTCTACTTTTAGTTCTTTGACAACTATCCATACTACTTTCCATAGAGATTGTACTAATTCAAAGTCCCACCAACACTGCTTGAGCGTTTCTTTCTCTCCTCATCCACACCAGCTCTTGTTGTTTTGGGACTTTTTGATAAGAGGCGTTCCCACTGGAGTTAGGTGATATGTCACTGTTGTTTTGAGTTGCATTTCCCTGACGACAGAGCTGATGAGCATTTTCTCATGTGTGTGTTGGCCGTAGCTGCTTGTAGCTTACCTTCTCTGAGCATATTCCTAAGTTTATCCTTCCAAGTAAAAGATTTCTAATAGGTCTTAGCTTTAGAAAACTATAAAGTATATCACATTTAGTAAATACTACCAATGGACCATATTGGTAGTTAGGAGCAACATATTAGTTGTTAGGAGAACAAAGGATAGGAGGTCTGACTTTGAAGACCTCAGAACAGTAAAACAAAAAAGCATGTATTATTAGGACTAGAACATTATGTAATAAGTACAATGATAGAGAAATGCATTGAGGTAATGGCACAAATGATATTTAAAGGATAAAATACATCAGTTGTTTAGGAAGGAAAAGGCATTTTAGATAGAAGGATCAGCATAAGTGAGGATATGTGAAACAGAGCGGTTTGGTTTAGCTGGAGGGTAGCATTAATAGCAGAGAGGGACAGAAGGAAGCAAGGGGCTTTATATCAGTTTCTCCTGTGAACCACTATGGACTTTTAGGCTGTGTTTGTTGTTGGGGGCTGGAGGAAGAGTATTGGTCGTGGTGGTCATGGTTGTGGTTGTAGTGGTGATATAACGTGGTTACGTTGCATCTTAAGATAATGTAGGTGGTAGAATGAATGATTCTGAGATGGGTGGTTGAAAGAGTAGTCAAGGAGACGAGCTTAAGGGACTATTTCAGGAGAGCTGATGAGGGTTAAAGGTAGGAACAATGAGAATGGGACAAATGTGTGTGGGAGGAGAGGGGGTGGCTGAGCAGGGAGAGAAGACAATGATTTGAAAGATACTAGGGACATTTAGTGACTGACCTGATATTTAGTTAGGATAAGGTGTTATGAGTTGAATTTTGTCCCCTAAAAAAGGTGTGTCCAAGTCCTAACGCCCAGTATCTCACACTGTGACCTTGTTTGGAAACAGGATCATTACAAGTGGAATTGGGTAGGATGGGGTCATCCTGGAGTGAGGTAGGCCACTAATCCAATCTGGCTGCTGTCCTTAGGGGGTTGGAGTGATGCATCTACAAGCCAAGGAACACCAAACACTGCTGGAAATCCACTAAGTGCTAAAGAGAGGTGAGGACGGCATCTCTTACTGGTTTGCTTACTAATGACACCTTGATTTTGGACTTTTAGTTTCTGGAACTGTGAGTCAAGGACTTCCTATTATGTAAGCCACTCAGTTTGTGAAACGTTGTTATGGCAACTCTAGGAAACTTGCAGACAGGAAGAGTTAAATATGATTCTGGATCATGATGACATCAATCATGTTAAGAAACACGGAAATACTCAGATTTCCAGTAGGAGGAAGTTCCTGAATTATAACTGCTGCTCATTGCCCACACTGTAAGACAGGGGACGGGCCGTGTTCAGTAAAAGTGATGATGAGGCCACATTATTCAGCTTTCTTAGGGTTGAGGAGGTAAGAAGAGAAGGATGGAAGAAAAGCATAAATGTAGGAAGATTTTCTGAAGTATTTGCCCAGACAAATCAATTCATCTGGGCCATAATTTAATGTTGCTTTATATGCTAGAGGTAGACTAAAGTGACCTTTGGGCTTTCTTCATAGTAACTCATATTTTCAATTAAAATATATGACTATCCTGCATATTACTAGTAAAGGAAATAGTCAAATGTTAAAACACCGTGTATAACATGGACTAACTTCCTCTATATTTGTGAACTTAAAATATGCTTAGTTATATAGTAAAATTGATTTTAATTCAGTGTGTAAGTAAACATTTCTACAATTCAATCCTATGATGCATTTTTACAGGATGTCTATAAACTTCAAGTGCAATTGAATGAGGGAACTGAGTGAGGGAACGAAAAAGCAAGTAATTTAGATACATTGGTTACTTTGCTACTTTGTTACTTTCACTTCTTTACCTTCTATTCGTTAGAAACTTTAATACTATTCACACAGTTATCGTGTTACTATAGGACTAAAATGAAAATTTTGTCTATGAATTGTCAAAATTTTGATAGTGCCCAGATTGCAAGTGATTGGTGGAAACTCCTACTAGCTGCCATAATTTACTAAGATTCTCCTAAAATATGTGGGAACAGATACTTATTGTCTAGAACTATTAAAAATCTGAGGTTTTTGCCCTAATTGCAAACCAGTATTTTAGCCTACCACAGTTTTATGTTTGCTGTCTGAAGGCAAGAGACCTCAGGGTTGGAAACTCAGGATTTTCCTAAGTTTCACAGCAAACAGCGTGAGCTTCACACTTCTATTTGCTTCACTTACACCCACCCTCAAAGACATAGAATGGTCCAAAGAGACGGGCACACAGTGGATTTGTGTCACAGCTGAGGAGCTCAATCTTTGCCCTGGAAGAAGATATTACTTTTATTGTACTAGACAGTAAGCAAACCTGCTTTCTGCTCCAGAGGGAGACATGATGTCTGTCTTCCAAGGCTGCTCACTATACAAACATCCTTGAAAAGCTAGTCCATAAAGAATGTAAATTAGTGCCTCTGCTGCTAAGACAGGCAGTAACATGAGAGATCCGTTGGGAACTGTCTTCCAATTCTCATCTTTGTGTTGAAAGCTAGACCACATAGATACAAAGAGAAAAGTCAGATACCCAAGGTATTTAAAAGGAAAAGAGCTAAAACATTGTCTTTAACTAAATTCTGTTTTTTTAAGATACATTTGATTGTAACCAAAGAACATACAGATTTAAACAGATAATATTTTCTTTTTAATGTTACAGATGAAAATAGTTCTTTTTTCTTTGAATCAAAATGCATATAATTTATGCTGGGTGCAGTGGACCCAGGTACTTGGGAAGTTGAGGCGAGAGGATTTCTTGGGCCCAGGAGTTTGAGACCATCCTGGACAACATAGTGAGACCTCATCTCAAAAAAAAAAAAAAGTGTATAATTTATTCCACTGCGTAGAAGGCAGAGTCGCATATTGATTGAAAAGCAATCTATTTATGATATCACATGAAAATGTATTTTCGAAATGAATGTGCAATAAAAACTTACATGAAGTTAATAGTTTATTAGCATCTAAGCTGCATATTGGTAAGCATCCTTAAGGAATTTAGGATGAAGATGTGAATTAATTAGCTTTCTAAATTCAGGTAGTTCTGCAGACGAACAGGAATCAGAAGTGAAAATATTCCATTTGGGAGCATATTGTTGGCTAATAGTTGAGTCCTGATGGTTATTCTGCAAAGATGTATTAGCTCACATGGATCTTTGTATCTTGTTGAAGGGATGTAATCCAGCCAATTGGAAATAATTGGACGTCTTCCTAAACTCAGCTGTGTCTGAAGAAAAGAAAAACATTTTACCTTTTGTAATGTTTCATAAGTTGGATTAAGTCCAAAGTATTAGCACTTTTAGTTTTTATTTAAGTTAATAACATAGATGTTAATTTTATATACCCCTTAGTAATTTTTTTTCAAAGCATTTTCACTGGAGGCAGATATTTTTTCTCACACTATTCTCACAATGGTAAACTTTAAACAATACATCTAAAGACACAAAGCAAAACTTTTCTACAATTATGTGTCTGGCCAAGTTTTAATTTTAGGTGGGTTATATTTGTATTTTATTATCTTCTCCATCTAGAGTAGTTACTGTAAACTTGGCTATGCACCAGAATTATCTGGGAGACTGTAAAAAATATCAATGCTCAGGCCCTACTCCAGAATTCTGATTCGGTTTGTCTGGGATTGGACACAGACAACATAAAAACTAAAAGTTCCCCAAGTGATTCCAGCCATTGTAGAATAAAACTTTGTACACAGGAAGACCTGACTGGAGGCCTGTCCAGATGGAAAGATGTCTTTTAAATGTTTAGTAAAGTATTTTTTTAGAGATTTAATCCTAGAAGACAAATGTCAATGGTTTGACTTGGGAGGAAAAGTCAGTACGGTATTCCAGAGACATTTCCCCAGTAAAACCTATATGCTACAGGCTGCATGACACTTTTCTTATCTAATTATTACATATACATTATTCATTATTTATTCAATCTCCAACTATTTTAAAAGTATCTCATACACACTCAACATTGTGCTGGACTAGGTGCTGGGGATATTTGCTGGGACATGCAAGATAGGCACATGCTTTGTGCTCACAGAGTCGTGCTGTAGAGATACGGAGCTCTAAACATCTGTTTGCAATAAAATACGTATTTGTGCTGTGACGGGGAAAAATACTGGGAAGTGTGGAAATGCAAAGCAGGGGCATTCAAAGTGTTCCTTAAGCAGTTTTAATGCTATTCTTTAAGCTCAGTGCTATTTTAGTAAACTGCAATTAATTTAAACCCAGCTATCTAAATTCTCTGTTACTCAGGCTGGTGATTTTGATCAACTTACTTTATCCTAGGACTTTCCCACTAGGGTGGTACCTTAGGAATACTATTCATGGAACTGGTTAAGAACTGATAGATTCTGGAGTAACTGTGCAGGACTAACACTAGACAAGGATGAACAAATTTTTCAAAATGCAAAAAAAATTAATTATTTTTTGTTTTAAAAATGTATTGCCAAAATAATTTGACCAATTTATTTTCCTTACAGTTGGCCCAGGCATTGACATTCATTGTAGAGGCATTAAAGAAAAAAAAATAAAACAGCAGAGTTATAGAATTTCTTAGGAGTTTATTTCTGAAGTCACACCTTTAAAATTAGGGGAACCACTAGAATCCTTGGTAGTTTGACTTTTTTTAATATAATTATAGGGGTAGCTTCCTCTCCATTTAAAGAAAATTATTTCTTGCTACTAGTCCCATTATACATTTTGATGCTGAAACTTGCAGTTCATTTGGAAGGGTAAACATTGGTCAATTTTTTTCTAATTTTATTTATTCCAAAAACCTAATGAAAGAGAAGGTTTCCACATTTCAAAGAAATGGATATTTTCAGTTGAACAAGTATTTAAGCCTTTATTTATATTTTTATAATGTTTAAAATTTGCTATAGAATTTTGAATGGGAAAATGTGATTACATTTGTGGGGAGACATATAAACTTCATTTTGAAATATTCTATTGGAAAGAAGGTCTGTTAAATTTTTTAACTGATTTTGTTTTTAAGAGACTGAAATCTTAATAAACACAATTCATTATGTAATTAAAATGTAGTAACATACATCTACTTAATAGCGCTAAAACTGTGAAAGTAGTTTAAAATTCATTCATATGAATATAAAACAAAATTATGAAGTTAAAGACTAATGTTTCAGATAATTTGGATTTTGCCTGTTATTTTTAAGTGATAAGCATATATTCAATGACTAATTTGTCACTGGATATAATCTATAGATGAAAATTTAACTTTATTTTTCCTTTACAATATTATTTTAAGATTCATCAATGTTTGAGCCCAAATCTAAGCAAAAGTTTTACTTACCTCTATTTCCCCGATCGAAATGACAGAAAGCACTCTGGAGCACAGCACTAGGCAAGTTTTGGCATCTTCCTGGATGTCAACCAATTCGTGATCTACCATTATTCTCACTCTTGAAGGGTAGAGCAATATCGTTAAGACAATGTTGATAGGATTTTTTTCTCTTTCTAAGATTCCATATTGCAGGAGTATTTTTAAGATATTAGATTGTCTTGTCTGAGCTACATAAAGTAAAGGTGTGATGCCACTTAGTGGGCTCGGACAGTATACTGGTGTGAAGGTTCTGTGAATCAAACAAAACAAAAGCTCGTTGAACATACAATTACGAACTGTGGTAAACACCATCCTCATAGTAATGGGAAAATAATAGTCTTACCTTAATTATTAAACACCTAAAATGTAACTTTACCTTCATGTATATCTTAAAAGTTCAGTCTGTGACTTTAAACTGAAGGTTAAAAGGAAACTCCTACTAAACACTTAAACCACACTCATGCACACAGATGCACTTGTGAAAATAAAGAAGATTTAGAGTGTGTGGACGATGTGTACTTTCAGTGATAGGAATTCTATTTAACAAATCCATACTGATTAGGACACTATCCTATAACTGATGTAGCTCTGGAATATCTAAAATGGAAAAGGAAGGACTTTTTCTATTTAACTTTATTAGCAGAACAGAATTATGTGACCATTTTGGTATCTTTTTGTTTTTGTTCTTCTTGATTGTATGTCAGACATGAGCTTGAACTGAGTTTGGAGATTAGATGAAAAAGGCATAAATGCAATTACCTTAATTCTATTTTTTCCACTTAATAAAATTAAAATTGGTATTCCTGGGCTTAGGAAATGTAAATTGTAATGAAAGCCATATCAGTTCCCACAAGGGCAGAATATTTCTTTTTTCTTCAGTCAAGTTTTATCTCTTACAAAATCTTTTATTTTTTTTCCTGGAGTGACTTTCCTCTTATGACAGAAAGGAAATTTTTCTTATGTTACTAGCATTTACAGTTGTTTCACTTAATAGACCTCTTGCTTGCCATTGAGTTGGTCAATGTCGATGTAGAGTAAACATAGTTGTGATGTCCTTGAGCACAGGAGGTTTTATATTAGCAAACTTTAATTTTGCCAAGTAACATGGTCTTTAGGATGATGGAAAGAGAAATTTTATTGATTCTTGTCTCTGGAATTCTCTTGACAGGCCTAAAATACTAATACATTCTGCAGAACAGTATATAAAGTATGAATATGGGATTTATACAAATATGCAGAGCAAGGAAGTCTTATTCAAAAGGAGGAACTTTAGGATTACAGATACAGTAATTAAGATGTGAGGTAGCATAGGACAGTGATTCCAACAGTGGACACCTAAGTGTTCTAGGTTCTGTGGTTTGGTTTTCCTAACTAGCTGTATGATCTTGGGTAAGTTGGCCTCTTTGACTCAGTTACCTCATGAATGTATGTAATCATTTGCCCATTCCTTTGTAACTAGTTTATTTAACATTTGTCACGAATGTACTAAAGAGTAGATACACAGAGATGAAAGATGTCGTCCTTGACTTTTACAGTCTAGTTAGTGAAACAGACATGAAATTCAGTAATTCAATACTAAGTGATAATGGTAAGGATAGAAACATGCTCAGGGTACTACAGTAGTGCTGGCGAGGGGTACTTAACTTTACTCAGGGCAGTCATTTTCTGGAGGTTATCCAGAAACTAAGATTTGAAGGATTAGTAGGTGTTTTCCAATTAAGTTAGATAGAATGTTTTAGGCCCACATATAAATCAGCTGTGGAGGATTGCTGTACCTGAACTAGCTATATAAAATAAATGTTTTGCATTAGATGAACTGTTTCCAAACTCTTATTATCTGAAGAATCCTATAAAACTAAGAAAAGAGACCTTGTCTGGTTGAAGTAGGTTTGAGGGTTCTCTAGAGCCCTCTCCCTCTTGTCGGAGGCTCCTAACATAGAGTTGAAAAATCACTACAAGCAACTAGTTTATCTCTAAAGCTTTATCAAGCTCTGAAATGCAGGATATTGTAATTTTTTTTAAAGGGTGGTATAGTTCAAAGTATCATTCTAGAAATTAAGATGTGGATATTTTTCATAACTCTGCCAAATATGTGTGTATGTGTGTGTTTATATATTTATATTATGTATATGTATGTATGTATATATAGATATGTGTGTGTATATATATATATATATATATATAAAGAGAGAGAGAGAGAGATGAATCATCTCCAGACCAGTAATAGGTACAGTTTTCCAAACCACCACTGTCTCCAGCTATTGCACAATTCTTTGCTTTATATATGTTCTCCTTTATGTCAATTCCAGGACAAGTCCAGCTCACCTAATAAGACATTGTCCGACAAACTCTTCTGTGAAGTCTTTGATACCCTAATCTTTCTCCTATTCCTCATGGCACTTTGCACGTACAATTCCATTAAGCTCTTATTTTGGAGAATGTATTTAACATCTGTAAACTTTCATTTTCTAATCTTCAAAATAAATGGTTGAGCAAGATTATCTATAAAAATAAATGCAAATTCCTAAGGGGCAGTAATTTTAACCCTAGTTCATTACTCTCCAAGTGCCTAGAACAATGCTGGGCTCATTAGTGGCCACTCAGATATTTGTTAAGGGTGACATTTTGCTATCATCTTTTGTGTGTGTGTGTGTATGTGTATGTGTATTTCTTGAATTTATTCTGTAGCTTTCAGACCTAACAAGATTTTTGTTGATATGCAATCATTTAAACTTTTCTAAGGCAATTTAATTTATTCATTTTGCTAGTTCTTAAGAAGATATTTGATTAAGAGCCTTATAAATATGGGGACTCAGGCAACTTAAGGGACAAAATATATCATATTCCGTAATGACAACTTATATAAGTTGTCATTATTAAGATTTAGAGGTATTAGTTGATTCTAAAATATTAAGATTGGCATTGCCTTTAAAGATAATGAATAAATACTGAAAAATATTAGAAACATGACTAAAACTCAAATAGGTTTAAAACGAGATTTGAAAGTCTAATCTGTACCCAAATGACATATGAGTAATCCTTGTGTTTAAAGAGTATGTTACTGTAAACCAAAATTTGCTTAATCTGTACTGACAGTTAATTATAACAGTACTTATATGGATGGAGTGCAGCAAGCAAGGCAAGAATTAGTTTTTAAATGTGAGGTTAATGAACTGAACCCTCTGTATCTGAAAACCTGTCATATACGCTTATGAAATGGAGCATAATATTTCCATATAGACATGCAGAGAATGACTCAGTTTTGTAGCTGTAATTATTTCTGAATTTTTCCTACTCCTTCCCCTTTGGTTTCTAACTGAAAAATTTAATCAATGCTTCTCTATAATAATTCTATCTCTGTGATGTTTAACAGTCAACTTTCTTGAAACCATGTTTTCCTTTAAGTCCATCAGACGGGTCTTTCTCAGTTTCATCTGTCTCTCTGGCTATTCCTCCTTAACCCTCTTTAACTGACTCCTTCTCCTTTGCCTTAACGTCTAAGTAAACGTGCATAGCCTTTTGACCAATTTTCATCTAACCAATTACTCTCAGGCAATTTTCATCCCTGACCATAATTTTAACTATTATCTATTCATTTAATGTATACTATATGACAGGAACTGTTTTAGATACTTAGTATATACAAGTGAACAAAATAAAGATCCCTAATTTCTTGCTCACATTACACTGAGGGATAACCAAAAATAGGATGAACATAGCAAATAAGAAAATTTTATAATATCTGAGAAGGTAAGAAGCACCATGGAACACAGAAAAAGTAGAGCAGGATAAAAAGTCAGAATGTGCTGTGAATAGGTGCAGTGAGGGTATTTTCTGATTTTAAATGGGATAGTAGAAGAGGTTATTACTGAAAGGTGAAATTTGGGAGAGGAGGAGATGGGCAAGTAGCCATTTAGATATATAATGGCCCTGAGGCAGGAGTGTGTGCCTGGGGTGATGAAAGAGGGATGAGGGAGACCGTGGCTTCTGAGTAATGGGATGCCACACCACGTAGAGCCTAGGATCGCTGTGAGAACCTCCCCTTTTACTCTAAATGGAGTGGATAACTCACTGGAGGCTTTGTGTAGAAGAGTAGCACGATCCACCCTTTGCTGAGAATTTGTTATAGGATGGAAGGTGGAAACCCCTCAGCTTGGAACAGGGTGCCAGCAGTAGAGGTCACCAGATTTTGTATATTATTTGCAGGTAGAACCAACAAATGTCCCAATAGATTAGGTGTGAGGTGTAAGAGAGAGATCAAGGATGGAGCTGTGTACCTGGCCGCCTACTGCACATCTTCACCTGGATATCTCTTAGCAGTACAGATTCCTGTGTCCAACACTGACTTTGTAGGTCTCTCGTAATATCTAATACTGGTTGTGTGGCATGACCATTGGGGTAGCTGAATAATGGCCCCTCAGTATAGCAAAAAGGACTTTGCAGATAAGGATCTTGGGATGGGCGAATATCCAGGTGGGCCCAGCGTGATTGTAGGAGTAATTATAACTGAGAGAGAATGGTGGAGGAACAGCCAATGAGGGAGACACTGTAGTGCTGGCTCTGAAGATGGAGGATGAGGCATGAACCCTGGGACAGAGATGGCCGCCTCTATTGCCTATGCTGGCAAAGACAAGGGTGGAGATGACCCCCGAGAGATTCCATAAGGAACCAGACCTGCTGACCTCGACTGCAGCTCTGTAATATTCATTTTAGTATTTTGACCTGTAGAACTATAAAATAAATTTGTGAGTTTTTTTTTCTTTTCTGAGACAGGGTCTCACTCTGCTATCAGGGTGCTAGTACAGTAGTGTCACCACAGTTCACAGCAGCCTCAAACTCCTGGGCTCACGTGACTCTCCTGCCTCAGCCTCCCATGTATCTGAGACTACATACACAACCGCACCCAGTAGTCCAACTACAGGCACCTGCCACAATGCCCAGCTAGTTTTTTTATTTTTAGTAGAGATGGGGTCTTGCTCTTGCTCATGCTGCTCTCATTTCAAACACCTGAGCTCAAGCAATCCACCTGCCTCAGACTCCTTAAGTGCTGGGATTACAGGTATGAGCCACTGCACCTGGCCTTGCCTCAAGAACTACCAAACTTGCTGGTCTTGGAGCTGTTCAGGGAGAGACTAACGCAGGCCACCTAGGATGCTCTGTGAGCGGCTGCCGCCCAGGGTGAAGGCTGCTAATGAATTCTGAGGCTCCATCCACTTCTCAAATTCTGTGAGTGTGAAAGATCCAAATGATTTTGTGGTAAGTAGAATTGGCCTGTAATGAGTTTTAGTTTGTGGATGCATCTAAGTCAAAACCTATTAATTTTAAAACTTCCTCTGAGGACAGTTGTCAGTGGCGCTGTCGCGTCCCACTGTGCGTTCATCTCCCTTTCACTTTCCTTCCAGGGTTTTCCTCTCTGCCTCCTTTTTAAATTCTTTTTGCTTACCCTCTCTCCTCTGTTTCCTTTTATTTTCATTTCCTCATGAGCCTGCCGGGGCTGTGTAGAGGCTTTTCTAAGCCAGCTAGCGACACTCACCTTTAGAAACCACTGACCTCTGCTATAGTCACAAATATAATGGCTACTTTAAATAGTGCTTTTTGGAAGTTTTATTTGCTGATATTCCCAAACCTCAGCTATTGTTTCATGTACTTGAATAATCATTGAGGAATATAGTCCAGAAAACAATTCTGCTTTAGCCAGAACCTAAATTAGTCTTTAACTGATGTCATCTGTTTTCTTTTTCATTGCAGACATTCTCCTGTCATTGTGCCTAATACAGTATTGCCTACGTAGTAAGGTGATCCATAAATATTTTATTAAATGAACAAACAAATGTACATCCATTGTAATAAGACTAATAAGACTTTAAAAGCAAAGAATAAGTGGCATTAGTGCAGAATAGGTAACTTAGTCTTTAGTCTATGTTACAGACTCTACAAAGAGGTTCTAGTGGAGAAGTTATCTTCAGAAGATCCTCACTGCTACTCATTATGTAGACCCACATGTTCAGGCTAAATTGGGGGTCTTTAATATACTCGAGTTTTAGTGTGGTTAATTCTCAAGAATTTAGAGTCAAATTTATCAATGTTTAACACACAAATAGGGAAATACTGTGTTTAATAAGTACTATAAGGGAAGAGATTTCTCTATTCTCAATTGTACTATACACATACCATTAATACACAGTCTCAGGATTCTCACTTTGGGAGGCTGAGGCAGGTGGATGGCTTGAGCTCAGGAGTTCAAGACCAGCCTGAGTAAAAGCAAGACCCCCATCTGTAAAAATACCCAGGTATTGTGGCACCTGTTAGTCTCAGCAACTTGGGAGGCTGGTTGCTGTGAGCTGTGATGCCATGACACTCTACTTGAGGGTCACAAAGTGAGATTGTCTCAAAAAAAAAAAATCACAGTATTAATGCAAAACAATGTTCTTATTTAAAGAAACCTAAGTTTTCTAACATTACCCTTAGCACTAACATGAGAGGTATGTGGAGCAGAAGCACTAATAATTTATTGGTCCACAGCAATGCATGTGTGGGTAAACATTAGGCGTAAGCAAAGAAGGAAGAGGTGAACAGGTGAATGAGAAATTAAGTAAGGATTCCTTAGTAGTAAGTAGTCACTATACATATTAATTTCAGAAAAAGAAGTACTATAATCCTCTAAAGATAAATATCTCCTTCTATGATGAAAGTATATGAGATAATTACCTCCATATCAGTGCCAGGTTACAACTTCTGTCTTGGACATAGTCTTTTGTCTTCTTGAGAAGCAATTCCACAAAGTCAGGATTACCTTTTCTGGCAAAAACCCAGTACAGAATGGTATTCACACATATTTCAGTAAATTCAAGGTTAAAATTTAGTTCAAAATGATATCCTGATTTTTCGACAAATGTAATATAATCTGTAAGCAGTATGTCAAACCCATCCAAGTCAACGTACCTCAGAATTTTTGCCAGCGTTCTGTAAATCCTTGGTTCATAACAGTGATATCCCCACTGACCCAAAAACTGCAAGGAAGGTCTTTTAACAATTTTGTCAAGGAGATTGCAGAATATATTGCTTCTTGGACAAGAAGTCTTACGGCATAATTTAGAAGATTTGCTCATTGCTACTAAAACAGCAATATAGAAACAAAATCAGAGGTTGGCATACTGTAATCCTTCAGTTACATATTTTGATAATGTGGTGGGCTGTACTCCACAAACAGGAAGTGTGTTTTTAACTGTAGCCTGAAATATATGAACTACTACCATGAAGTATTGGATGACATCACAAAGGTGGACACCTGTCATCAGCATAGGTCAGCAAGTTGGTATTATGTGTAACTGGTGACATTTAAAAGAGAGACATATGGGATAGAAATGGCATGCATGAGGGCTAAGATACAATTTTTTTAACTTTCTAAAAATTCAGCTCAATCTAGTTTTTATACACACATCTTTCTTAAGCACTAAAAGCACAGTCCATATATACATTAGACTAAATGATACTAGTAAATAGATTGATCATTCTTTTTATGCTGTCTTATAAACAGATAATGACAGCTAGAATGGAAAGCTCCAGGGCTGCTGTTCTTAGGTTTTGCATGAATACTGTTTGTTCTCACTTGATCTTCATAGATTATTTCCCATATTTTCTAGTTGAGGAAATTGAGACTTAGGTAGTTCAGATAACTTGCCAATAGACACTATATTTATTCCCAGAGAGAAAGTATTTCATACAATGTCAAACAAAATTTAGAAACTTTGTTTTAAAATTGTATATACATTATTCCTGCATAAACCAGGCAGAATATATACAGCTTGGGCATTAAAGATACTTCAAGCTTATGTAACAACTTTGCTCCAGTAAAATAAAAAGCAAATGGGTTACAGTTGTTTTATCATTTTTTAGTATTTGATGTTTCAGGTACCTTTCTATATCACTCATAGAGATCAGTCTTCACAACTTTGGGAATATGTACTTAGCATTTTTAAAGGTACTTAAATATCTTTGTTCTCCTTTTGCACATGTTCTTTAAATCATGAATGACATGTCTTCAGTAAGAGGAAATTATTACCTTAGATTTGCTATAATATATATCCACTAATATTGGATTTAATTCTCTAAGCTCTAAACCAGGAGTTCTCAACCTGTGGGTCATGACCCATAGGAACTGTATTAAAGGGCCGCAGCATTAGGAAGGTTGAGAACCACTGCTCTAAACTCCCCTTCTCTAGTATATGACCTAATTATTATAAATTAAATAAGCACTGTCATCTTTCTGAAAACCAAGAGTTTCACACTTTTCCTCTATTTTTTCTTTTTAATTTTCCCAGCTCAAAAATATAATTTTTCAATGGAACAGTTTTCTATTTATTTCTTAATATATACAAATCACGAAAGATTGAAACATTATAGAGCAGTGAAAATCTCTCCCTGAGATAATCATGTTAGTAGTCTTATATATGGTTTTTCAAATATTGTTAAGCTTATGTGGGTATATATGTAAAAAGATAATTTTTATATGCTTTATTTTTATATAAATGTAATAACATTATAAACAACTGGTTTCTCGAGCTGCTTTTATATTGATATATGGATGCCTCTGTACAACCATATGTAATAATACTAACTCTTATGTATTGCCTATGTATTAGGCACTATTGTAAGTAGTTTAGATAATAACTCCTTCAATTCTTACAACTTCACAGATAAGGAAACTGAGATATACAGCTTAAGTGACTTGCTCAAGATCATCTGTCCAGTGAGTGGTAAAGTTGGGATTTAAACCCCAGGAGGACTGGGATAGAGGATTCCCATCTACTTTCACCTGATTCTCCAAGAAGAGAAAGCTACCTTTTCTTGTTTTTCTTTTTTGTTTGTTTTTTGAGACAGAGCCTTAAGCTGTCACCATGGGTAGAGTGCTATGGCATCACAGCTCACAGCAACCTCCAACTCCTGTGCTTAAGTGATTCTCTTGCCTTAACCTCCCAAGTAGCTGGGACTATAGGCTCCTGGCTATTTTTTGGTTGCAGTTGTCATCGTTTGGCAGACCCAGGCTGGATTCGAACCCTCCAGCTCTGGTATATGTAGCTGGTGCCTTAGCTGCTTGAGCTACAGATGCCGAGCTATACCTTTCCATTTTTGTGGATAGCTTATTATAGGTCATAAAACAAGACCTCTACAATTATATGTCAAAAACATGAAGGTAAGCAGACAGTAGGTTAATCTTGCTTTGGGAAAAAGAAGTGTTTCAGAATATACATTAAGGTAATGAACATAAATCTCTGGAGGTGAAAATTTGATTTTTTTTCCTTTTTTGTACTTTTATTTACAATTTGAATTCTGTACGTATCTTTTATGATCATAAAAACAAGTCATGTTCACTTTGAACATAATAACCAGAACGTAAGTCAAAAATTGTTACTGTATTGATTGTTTAATTTTTTAAGAAAAATGATAGCCACTACTAATAGTAAACATAGAACAAGATTAATTTACATGGATACTCTCTACTGGCTAAGATATGGAGTTCTTGTGTACTTATGCAAGTGTTTTACATGGTTTTTCTCATTTAATATTCATAATTCTCTATTAGTATCCCCCATTTAATGGTTGAGAAGCCTGAGATTTAGATTGGGGAAGCCAGTTGCTGGAGGTTGTACAGCTAGTTAGTAGCAGTGACTCACCCCAAGGCTGGGTCCGTAGTTACTGTTCTCTTCCTGCTCAGCTGCCTCAGGCTTTGGTACAGCTTGTAACATCTGTGCCAAGTACAGCTTAACATTTCATATTCATGGAAAGCGCTCAGCAAAATGATCAGACGTCTAATGGCACTATAAATATATTTCATATTTTTAGCAAATAGCCTATCTTTAAAAAAGTGTTATTCAATATATTGTATATATTTGTGTTTCATGTATTATATGCTACTGATAGAGATATAGGGAATTTCAACTAAATGTCTTACTTGTTTTTTTCAGTATTTAAGATTGAATAACTTAGGCATGGATGGCATTTGGCCTTTATGTTTTGGGAGTAGGCCAGAAGTTATATTGGTCCCAAATGCTGCCTAAAATTGCCATTCAGTTGTTCCTTTGGGTAAGGTCATTCCAAACCTAGGTTATCTGACAGGCTTACACTTGTAATCATTATTACTAACTAATCCTTGAAGTAATTCATTTTTATCAGATGCCTAAGCCTATAACCTGGCTGGGCCTAGCTACAGTTTGTGAAGCAGGGATCATATCAAAAACATCTGAGAGCCGTGGTTTAGGAACTGGGGAAGTTCCAAGGGTTCAGCACCCCAGCACCGGGCCCCTGAGAGGGAGCCCCTGCCTAAGGAGAGGCGTGGGGCCAAGCTCAGTGAGCTAAACACACTCTCCAGAGATGAGCTGTACAGCGAGCCACATGTTTGTATGACGTCAGCAAACTACAAAACAGATGTCAATAGATACAAATGACCTCTCGGATTCAGTAGTGTAGTTTTTACATAATTACATAAAATCATTAAGCTTGAAAAATTCTCTCTACTCTATAAAATTTATGCAGGTTGAGCATCCCTAATTTAAAAATTCAAAATCTCAAATGCTCCCAAATCTGAAACTTTGTGAGCATTAATGCCATGTCACAGTGGAATATTCCACACCTGACTAAAAGATGTAAACAGTGGTGCCCAGAGATGAGGCTGCAGAGGAGATAGATGTTCAGGCCAGGTGACAGAAAGGGGAGGGTGACCCGCCCAGGCAATGTGGAGATGGTGTCTGCACTGGGGGTGGGGGACTGTTAGAGACCCTTTTATGGGGGTGGGCATGGTTAGGGTCATTTGGTGGGAACTTCTGGGGCGTGGGCTCTCCAGATCCTTTGTGTCTTTGCCTTAGGAGGAGAGAAAGAGGGGGAAGTGTTTGTCTGGCTGCCTTAGGCCTCCAACACCTTTGTTTTCTGATGGTTCGATGGATATAACTTTGTTTCATTCACAAAACTATTATAAATATTATATAAAATTAGGCTATGTGTATAAGGTAGATGTGAAACAAGTGAATTCTGTGTTTAGGCTCAGATCCTATAACTAAGATATATCATTATATATATGCATGCAAATATTCCAAAATAAAAATATCAAAAATTCAAAACACTTCTGCCTCCAGGCATTTTGGAGGAGGGATACTCAACGTGTGTTAGCCCCTTCCCCAGGCTTTGCCATTCTCAGTACTGTCCATTGTAAAAGAAGATAACGTGAAAACAGATTTCCTGATGTTTTTTAAGTATGGGTAGGATGAGTGTATATTTCCAAAGGCAGACTGGAAAGTACATGTATATATTATACAATATCTCAAATGCATTATAATAGTTCTGTCTTAGTTTTAAAGAGTACCTTGAATGTAAATATGGCTTACTGAATTTTTTCAAACTGAATTTTTGCTGTTCTATTCATGAATTGAGAAAGTCCTCAGGAAACACTTAAACTCATAATTTTGTCTCCCTCAGGACTCAGACTTGCACAGAGACACAGTTGGTCACACTCTTCTCTACCTCACAGCATCTACTCAAATTCATAGCACAATTTTTTAACTGAACTTCAACTTAAATTTTTGAAGCTATTTTGAGTCACAGCCTTGGCCAACTTATGTGTGAGTTTTCTTTGGGACCATGTTGACCCTCCAGGTTAGTCAGGTGTGGCTAGAAGATGCAGGGATCACAAAATATCAGTATCATGGTTAAATTTTTAAAATAAACACACACATGGTTTATATTGCACATACTAGAAGTACTTACGGTTTCTCACAGAAGCGTCTAAGTGCGTGAATATTTTAGCCTTTTTAATACCAAAATCTAAGGTCTAATGTCTTTACTTGATACCTTAAATATTCCACCATGGTCAATGTTCTGGAATTATGAGGACATAAAGGCTGACAGACTCTTTTCCTATCTCTCTGTTCTATTGAGCTACGTAAGTTCATTTTTGAGATGAACTTAACTAAGACTCTCTTATTAGCTTTAATCTTTTCTCAGTTTTTTTCTTTTACTTCTAGTTGTAAAGTAATATCATCTAAAAATAAATATAATTTTGACTCTGGGTGCATAAGTTACAGATCACATTTTCGTTTCCTGCCTTATTTATTGGATTGTCTAGAAATTTCAAGCCAGTGTTAGATAGTTGTTGCTGGGAGCTTCCTTGCTTCCCTGTGCCTGTGAAGGAAATGCTTTCAGAGCACCTAAACAAGATCCGTGGCAGCTGTTGACCTTAGTACTATTTCCAGCAGAGCCTAGAATAAGCTTGAGACTTCTTCACACAGTACTTTATGTAGCCACCACCAGTCAGCTGAAGACAGGTGAAGGAAACAAATAATCTGAACAACCAGAGGACAGAGGTAAAGGGACCTCTGTGCCTTCTACTCTCTTTCCTCTGTGTTGCTATTAAGTATTATCTTAGCTAGTTCTAATTACTGAGTTATTTTTATCAGGAACACGAAATAGGACATTTGATGAAATGTCCTATTTTGAACATCTGTTGATAGCACATTATGGTTTTTCTCCACTGTAGATGTTCTAGTACGCTCTTAAATCTTCTACCCTTTCAGAATTCTTGAAACCTGACTTTGCCAAAGTAACCAGTGTTTTTAGGGCAATGTTGATGAATGAGATGGGTTTCTTGAGACTCCTTTTGTGCTATGTTTGCTGTATCTAGTTTATAAAGCTGTATTATAGTAGGCTTGCAAAATTATATTTGTTCTTTGAAAGTTTGAAGGAAGTTTTATAGAGATTATATTTGAAAAACTTAAAAACTTTGTCCTGGTTGTTAACATTATTTTTTCCTTGTTTCATTTTTTATTATTTATATGTTTCTAGGAAATTATTGATTTAAGTGAGATTTTAAAATGTTTACATAGGGCTGCACATGGAGCTCTCTGACATTCTATAAAATCTCATTAGCATCTGTTATTTCCCTTTCCCCATTCTTAATTTCATATATTTTGGTCCTTTTTTATTTGTGGATTCAAATTTCTAGAAAAGTGTGTATTTGATTATATTTTCTTACACGAATCCTTCTATACATGCTGAACTCATGTATTATTCACTCATATATTCAACTAAAACTAATATTTCCTGCCCCCATTATATGCAGACCCCGCTCTTGGGCTATAGAGGCTTGGTGGTAAAATAGTTGGACATGGCCCCTGTTCTTGTGGAACTTCCAGTCTGTTGAGGGAGAAGGGTTGTCAACAGTTATGTGCAGGAAGGGCTAGAGTGCTAGGACACATACAACAAGGATTAACTGAGTGGGTGTCAAGGAAACCTCTGTGAAGAACATTGTTTAAACTACTAAAGAATTAGTATAATGAAAAGAAGAGAGGGTATATCATTATAAGTTGAGGAAATAGCTTATGAAAATGCCTTAAGACTAAAAAAAGAAATGAAAAGAGATTAGGCTGGAGCGTAAGAGAAGTCTACAGTTTTCTTTCACTAATATTTGGTTTTCTGTTTTTATTATTATCTTTTCCTTTTCCTATTTTTTGGTTTTTTAATAGATTTATGACTACTAATTTTCCCTCCTTTTTGTCTCTTTAGTTCAGTTTAACAAAAAATGTTTAAGATTATATATTTCCTTTTGAGTTTTACTGAAACTACAATCATAATTTATAATTTGACATATTTTTATAGTTTTCTAAATGTTCTTTATTTGTAGCCTTGAGCTCTGTTTTTGGACTAAGAAACATTCAGCAAATACTTTAAAATAATGTATTTAGTATGGGGTCGAAAAGTATAATAATATCTTTTTGTTACCCATAACAAGTTCTCATGGCTGAGACCCTTATAACAAAAGAGAGAGTACCAAGAGAAAAGCATACAAAGTTATTTAATATAAGTTTTAAGTAAAACAAGAGCCTTCAGAAAGAAAAAGCAAAGAAGCAGGAAAACCTGTATGTTCTTATGGGCAGGCAGGCAGAAGCGTGATGGACGGAGGGTCTGGTCTAATGGCGGTGAACCAGGGGAACTTAGCAAGGCTGCTTGTTCAGATTCTGGGTATTCCTGTGTGACATTCCTTCCCTCTGGATATAGGGAAGGACACTTGTCACATACAGAAGAGAAGAAAGAGAAGGCCAGAGAGTGACCTTCCTAGGTTGGGGAAGAAGGGAGAGAGAAAGGTAAGAACGGCCTTCCTGCTCTGCCAACTTACCCAAATGCCAAGCTGCTGTATTTAGGGGACCTCCTCACTGTTATAAAAAGTAGGTGGTGAGAAGGTATTACTAACCCCCTCAGTGTTATAAAAATGTCAGGTGAGAAGGCATTAGTGGCCTAAAAAGAATGTTTTGTGCATCTTTCGCTGGATCTACTAAACATAGGCAAGATCTTCTTTTTAAAGCTATGTTTCTTCTGAGATGACTTTACGTGTTTTCACAGATTTATATTTCTAGACTTCAAAAAACTTTTGCCCCCTTATAGATAATCATTAACTACAAATTTTCACTGTTGCCAACAAAAACCAATACCCAACTAATTTTTGGATTTTCAGGGGAAACTATTATACAAAATAAAGTTAGTGGACTGTTATAGATCCAGAAACCATTTTTCCAGTGTTAATAATAAAATTATCTTTCCCTTTTCTTCCATAGATGGAAAGTAATGACTTCAGAGACTTTTCTGTTATAATTCAGAGTGAAGCTATCTTTAAATACAACTGGGTGTGATGTGCCTGACTGAGGAAACTGACATTTCAAATTGGGATTCTTTTCACCCCCAAAGCAAGAAGGGCTGATGTTTCCTGTAGTTAGAGCTATTTAAATGAAGTTAATTTAAGAAGTCAGAATCCAACGTGTGACTTCTCAGAATCATTCATTTGCATTACAAATCATTTAAGTGAAAAAGGAGCAATTGACTAAAATGTGAGAAAGACTAGAGCAGCGGTTCTCAACCTGTGGGTTGCGACCCCTTTGGGTGTCTCCTGCATATCAGATATTGACATTATGATTTATAACAGTAGCAAAATTACAGTTATGAAGTAGCAATGGTTACCACAACACAAGGAACTGTATTAAAGGGTCATGGGATTAGGAAGGTTGAGAACCAGTGGATCAGAATAAAACATTATTAATTTGAACTCTTTTTTTTTGAATACCCGATCTTCTACGCAGAGGTAATGGAGATCAACAAATGTTCATGGGAGAGATTAAACTATTCATTAGAACAACTTTTCAATCTACATCGACACCCAAGGGTACCAGTTGCATGATGCCCAAATCACCCTTCCTATTTTCCAGGCCAGAGGGTTCAAGAAGTCAGGCCAGTGAGTCTTGGTCAAGTGTCTCGCTGTTGGTCAGCATCACTGGTTGGAGAGTTAAAACTGAATAGGTGAGTCCTCACTTAATGTTGTACAGAGGTTCTTGGAAACTGGGACTTTAAGCAAAATGACTTATCAACAAAACCAATCTTACCCAAGGCTGACTGATATAAACAAGAGTTGAGTTCCTATGATGTACTTCTGGTCACAAAAATATTACCAAACTTCTTTTTTTTTTTTGAGACAGAGCCTCAAGCTTTCCCCCTGGGTAGAGTGCTGTGGCATCACAGCTCACAGCAACCTCCAACTCCTGGGCACAAGCGAGTCTACTGCCTCAGCCTCCTGAGTAGCTGGGACCACAGGCGCCCACCACAGTGCCAGGCTATTTTTTGGTTGCAGCTGTCATTGTTGTTTGGCTGGTGGGCCCGGGCTGGATTTGAACCCGCCACCTTGGGTGTACATGGCTGGCGCCTTAGCCACTTGAGCCACAGGCGTAGAGCCTACCAAACTTCTAAATGAAAATTCAAAACACTTCTATTATTAAACATTGAGACAAATGTGAGCTACATATACATTGAAGAAAGATTTTAGATGATTATTTGCCAATTTTTGGTGAATCAGTGAATGATGGTGGTTGTGTAAATTAAGGAATAAATGTCTACAAAATAAAGATTGTAAGGACCACCTCCCACCATCAACAGTTCAAAAACAACCAGAGGTAGGCTGGGTTCGCTGAGTGCTTTTATACCACATCATTAACTGTCTATCATTCATCTGTATGATTATCACAGACTTTATGAATTTTTTATCTTTAATTTTATCGTAAATTATTTTTATGATAATTTGTATCTATTCATTTATCTACTTTCCATCTGCTTATTCCAGTTGAGGGTCACAAGTAGCTGGAGCCCATCCCAGCAGCTCCAGATACAAGGTAAAAACCAATTTCGAACAGTGTCAGGTCACGTTCACGCACAGACACCCTCTGCGACCACATAGACAGACCAGTTTACCTCACATGCACAACTCTGGGGTGTGGAAGGAAATTGGAGAATCCTGAGAAAACCTGGGCAGAAACAGAGAGAAAAGGCAAACCCCACACGGTGGCCCTGCTGGGAATTGATTTTTTTCCTCATCAACATTATAAGAAAACAATGTCGAATGAAGTGACATTATTCAAAGACTGGCTATACCAATATTTATTGACTAGGTAATATCTAGCATAGGCTGTCAACTAAAATCAATATGTTTGGATGAATTCTTAAAACTAATTTTGTTTTAAAAATAAAATATTTGGTCCAAAGCATATTGAAATGAAAAGATTATTTTGTTGTGGAACACCACTAAATTTTGTCAGTTCCTGTCATGTCAGTGCTCAAAAGGGAATTGGTCCTATACGTGTATTTCTAACAACTTTCTTACAAACAAAGGAAAGAACAAAAGCTTTCTCTATTTTTCAAAACAAGCAAGCAAAACAACAAGTCAATTACTGACAAACAAGCCTATCTACAGTTCTGGTCAGCTCCCTAGAAAGATGAAAAAGAGTTAGGGCTTTGTTAATTGTGGAAAGTTTTGTTTGTTTGTTTGCATACCGATGGTTGGGTATGTCTGTTGTAGTCTGGATATGCGTGCATAGACCAATGACCATTCTCTCTGTAATGAAAAGGGCTGAATGTCAGGTGTGGAGAGAGATAGGAAGACCATAATGGACACAAGCCACAGGAGTTTTAAGTTGTAGATGTTGTACGTCTTTGCTCTTGTTCCAGAATTTCATTACATTCATATTTCTCTGGGAGGCAGCCTATAATTTTGTAATAAAAATAGAATCCTTTGTGTTTTCGTCTATTGTTGCTCAGCTGTAGTTTAATTGTTGGGCCAGTAGGAGAAAGACAACATTTTATTTTATTTTATTTTTTATTTTTTGAGACAATCTCAATCTATCACCCTGGGTGGAGTGTTGTGGCATCACAACTCACAGCAACCTCAGACTCTTGGGCTTAAGCGATTCTCTTTCCTTAGCCTCCCAAGTACCTGGAACTACAGGCACCCACCCCAATGCCCAGCTATTTTGTTTTTATTGTTGTTGTTGTTGCAGTTGTCATTGTTTAGGAGGCCGAGGCTGCGTTTGAACCCGCCAGCCTTGGGGTATGTGGCTGGTGCCCTACTCACTGAACTACAGTTGCCACTGATAACTTTTAATTTAATTTTAGATTATTGAGAAGACATGAGCAATAATTGGATGCAAAATTCTGGGCTGGAGATCTCACTAGGAGGAAAACAGTTCAGCCCTCACGCACCCACCAGTCAAGGATCATCAAAAAGCAGCATTTCTTTCCTTATTCCTTATATTGTTATTTTTATTTCCCCCCATAAGAGGCATGATTTATATAAATAGAAACTATGTCTAGTAGTAAAATGAGCATTCTGTGGGGAATGAGAAAATCTGAGTTTTAGTGTGGTGGTTTAATTAAATGTGTAATTTCAGGCAAGTAACTTGCAAACAGCCTGGACCTTAGTTTTCTCCTGCGTAAATGAACTATTATAGGACAGAATTTCTCTGTTCTACAGCTCAGCTACAAATCATCTAAAATCTCCTCTACAAGTTTCCCCAAGTTTCCTAAGATCTATCTTTAGGGGTTTTTAGGAAATAGGAATCTGAGAGAAATTCACCCACTACATTTAATTTTTTGTCTTTTTGGACTTTAAAATAGTTTTGAACTGTTGACTTCATAATGATTATCAAATACCCCACATTCTGGATTGGGTCTGATTGCTTCCTCATACTGAGATTTCACTTATTTCTCTATCATTTGTATTTTCCATAATTAACTTCATGTGATGCCATATAAGCATTTTCTTAACAAACTCCTTCATAGATGGTGTATGTTATATCAGACTGTGCACGCTATCTGCCTGTCCCACTATTAGTGATGAGAAGTTTGATTCTTGATTATGATGGTAACTACCAGATAACTCATTTTTTCAACTCATATATTTTATATTTCTTTGACTTTATGTATTTACCTGTATTATTTGCACCTATACTCCTGAATTTCCTAGGTATACATTCTTCCTCCGGATAGCTGCCAGATCAGTATTCTAATCATTTTCATTGTCTCCGTGGAGCAGATACTTCTAGTTACCTATTATTATCTAAAATCCTTAGTCTCAGATTACCTTATATTCTGTAGTCTTCTAGAAAGTCCCTCTGCTCCAACTAAACTAATCTGATTTTTGCCTTCTATATATGATCTTGCCATTCTCTCTGCCTTCCACTGTTTTATTCCCTTCCTTTCCAATACCTTGTCTGACTACCTCTGGCTTGTGTTTATCACCTCCTTTATGATTTATCCTATACCACCAGAATCGTTCTCTATATTCAATTTTTCTAGTGATCACATACTCAATTTATGGCATACACTGTTCTTTTATAATTTTCAGTCCAATGTTTCTTTTGCCTGGAAGTAATGGCTTTTCAATATGGGGATCATATTGATTCAAAGTTATAGTCATTGAAAAAGTTGAAATAAGTTTAAAATGTGTGATAAAATTCCTTAAAGAATGCCTTTATTCTTTTTACGCTCATAGCCACCATCTATTGGACGAGAATACGAGTCAGCGTAATGATGATGAATGGAAGTTCTGCTCTTCATGAAGTCAGGGAAGCCACCTTGTGGGACTGGGCCATCACTCAGCAGTGTTGTGAGTTTTCCTTTCTAATTTCAGGTTAGGTGTGATTTTTATGAGGCCTATATTTCTAGAATTGGGCAGTTTGTTCCAGATGGAGCTTTTACAGCTGTGGTTTGCTAGGAAATATGCTGTGCTTGCAGATCATTCCGTCACTGATAAACTGAGTTGACTTTCTCGTGTACTTAACTCAGTTTTTCAGAGTGATGTAAGTAGGAGAGGACCGCATCTGAAATCAGAAGACCAGCGTTTACATGTTGGCTCTGCCACCTACGTTGTGTGACCTTGAGCAAATGCCTTAAAACTCTTTGAATTTTACCTTGTGATTTGTAAAGCACCATCTAAAGGTTGGGGATTATTATTTATGTTTTTTAGCTTAATAAGGAGATTAATAACTTCTTTCTGGAAAAAATTTTTACCTCAAAGTTGTAATTTATTTATGAGGGGAGGGGAGGGAAGATGGGTGAAGGGAGGGTAATTGGTGGGACCACACCTAAGGTACATCTTACAAGGGTACAAGTGAAATTTACTAGGTGTAGAATATAAATGTCTTAACACAATAACTAAGAAAATGCCACAAAGCCTATGTTAACTAGTTTGGTGAAAACATTTCAAATTGTATATAAAACTAGCACACTGTACCCCATGATGGCATTGATGTACACAGCTATGATTTAATAAAATAAATAAAGTAGGAAAGATAGAATTACTTGGATTTTTAAGAAAAGCAATAGGGTTGGGGCAATGCCTGTGGCCCAAGGAGTAGGGCGCTGGCCCCATATACCAGTGGTGGCTGTTTCAAACGTGGCCCTGGAAAAAAATTGAAAAAAAAAAAAAAAAAAAAAAAAAAGCCATAGTGTTTTTTTAGAAACACTAAAGAGAGAAAAAGAGAATTCATTGTACATGTATCCTTTACTCTCCATATATTTTTCTTCTTTTCTCTGTTATCTTAATTCCTTCCACAATATGGGGAATTTGGGAGTTTTTATGTTTATTTTGGTTATTTGTTTTGGAAATGTCTGATAACATCTTACTAACTCTTTTTTTAAATATCAATCCAACTCCCAGTTTAGGGTTTGCTTTACCCAGTTGAACAAACCTCTCTATCTTTCCAATCTTTTCATTTTTAATTTATTTTTATTTTAATTTATTTATTTTTTATCCAGGGCTGGGTTTGAACCTGCCACCTCTGGCATATGGGCCCAGCGCCCCACTCCTTTGAGTCACAGGCTCCGCCCTTCCAATCTTTTTAAAAACACTTTTGCTGTAAACCATGTTTGATCAGTCAATCATGAGATGAATATTTAGGCAGACTTTCTATATAAAAGTCACTCTTCTATTATTAATGTAAAATTTTAGCTCACAGAATAGCTGACCTGGAATTCATTTATTTGATAATAAACTATATTAATCACCTATTCTGTGCATGCTCATATAAAAATAGCTGCTATTCTCAAGAACCCTACGTATTAGTCTGGCAGACAAACATAAAAACACCTTAACAATAAAATTGTAAGTAGGGAGAGGAAGAAATGAAGAATTTATAGAGAAGGGATCATTTATAAATAGTCTCAAATGAAGGGAGAGTTTATTCCCTGTACAATGTGTTAACTTTCAGCTACACCAGGTGCTGATTCTTATTTAGAGACTATTTAGCAATAGCATTGTTAGGACACTGTTTGGGGGAGAGGATTCATTATTTATTGCTGTGTAACAAATTATCCCAATATGTAGTGGAAACCACACTTTATTTCTTCTGCCACATTCTATTCACTAGAAGTCATTAAGTGGAGCCCACGCTCAAAAGGCGAATTAGATAATCCAGTTTATTAGTATATTTTCCATTTTCCACATAACTGCAGGTTATGTGTCACTAAAATTTCTGCCACTAACATAACGACAACAACAACAAAAAAAACCTGTTCTCTAGTTTTCTTACTTTCCTTTAAGTCCTCACCAGTAGCCTCGAAGGACATTGAGATTCTGCAAACTCTCCTCTAATCCTTAAGGTTTCACCTTAGCTCTTGGTTCCAAAACTTCTCCTCAATTGTAGTTTTCACGCCAGAATACAATTTTTAGTACTAAAATCCTCATTAGTTATCTATTGCTATGTGACAAATTGCCCTATATGTGTGGTACTTAAAGCAACAATAGACATTACTGTCCTAATCACTGTGGGTCTGGACTTCTGGCCTGGCTTAGCAAGGTATTTCTGGCTCAGGGTCTCTCATGAGGTGCAGTTAAGATGCTGGTCAGACCTACATTCGTGTGAGGGCTTGACTAGGGCTGGAGAATCTATTTCTAAGGTTGCCCACTCTCAGGCAGGCAAGGTGATGCTAATTGTTGGTGGGAGGCTTGAGTTCTTTCCAATGTGGGCCCATCCACGGGCTGCTTGAGTGTCCCTGGGACATGATGTCTGGCCTCGATCAGGGAAAGCAATCCAAGAAAAGCAAGGTGGCTTCAGCATTTAGAGTAAGGAATGGTTAAGATTTTACAGACATATTCTACAACTACCACATCCTAAATCTTGCCCTTGACCAATAACTTCTCCAAAAAGATCCCCAAGGGAATGTACACACACACACACACACACACACACACGGAAACAAGGCAAGCAAAGCTGGAATTTGACTCCAACCTCCAGCACTTAACCCTAGGTGTATAGAGAGATTTTTTTACATGGGTCTGAACAAACTAAAACAAAAGCAGGCTGGACGTGGTGGCTCACACCTGTGATCCTTGCACTCTGGGAGGTGAAGGCAGGAGAACAGCTTGAAGCTGAGTTTGAGACCAACCTGAGTAAGAGCAACACCCTGTCTCTACAAAAACTTATCCAGGCATCACAGGGCATGCCTGTAATCCCAGCTACCGGGAGTCTAAGGTGGGAATATCACTTGAGGCCAGGAGTTTGAGGTTGCAGCGAGCTAAGATGAAGCCTCTGTACTTGAGGCAGGGTAAGACCCTGTCTCCAAAAAGTAAAAAAATAAATAAATAAAAAGAAGGCTCATAGGTGTGCTTCCCCACCTAAGCTAACCATTCCAGTGGGAGAAAAGTGCAGGAGCACTGGGAGAGAAGATGGGAAGGAAGCAGAGACAGCATGTTTCTGTTAATGCCCAGAGTTGCTTGTCTCAGACAGTTGCAAATAGGGTATTAGCTCCAGGGCTTCTGCTGTGTTGGAAAAAAAAAATCTAAAAAAGGGGAAATATAGGTAATGGAGGCTTCTTAGGACAGCTGTGCTATTCTTTTCACTACCTAAGGCCTGTGAAAGAAAAGAGGAAAGAAATAGCCCAACATGTTTATCCTGGGATGTTTCATTAGCAAAGAGACTCTACCCAGTAGTACAGTGGTCTGTATAACACCCCCAAACTGAGCAGATCACAGCAGCAGATGTCTCCCCTGTCAAAGTACAATAACCTGAGGAGGGGTTAGCATTTCCCCATTTTTTCTTTTCTTTTTGTTTTTTTGAAATGGAGTCTCACTATGTCACCCTCGGTAGAGTTCCATGGTGTCACAGCTGACAGCAACCTCAAACTGGGGCTTAAGCAATTCTCTTGCCTCAGCCTTCCAAGTAGCTGGGACTACAGGTGCCCGCCTCACCACTCGGCCATTTTGGGGTTGTCGTTGGCCCAGACTGGATTCAAACCTGCCAGCTCCGGTGTATGTTCCTGGTGCCCTAGCCGCTGAGCTACAGGCACCAAGTCATCCTCCCCATTTCTTAATAGATGGGGGTATGGAGGAGAGAGGGAGGAGTCTCTTAGGTGACTGCCTACACTTTGAAGACAAGGAGGAAGAAGCCCTTTTTGGTTTTGCTTTGCCATCAGAGGCTGGTGACTTACACCGTAGCTCATGTCGGCAGATCCTCCTTCCTCTTGGATACAGTGGGGAACAGGCTCCCCGTAACCTGATGGTCTGAGTAAAGGTGGCATGCACCCTCAGCCATGCCACTGTGGAGGAAGGTGCTCCCATCTCACGGAAGCCCCCTTCAGGAGAATGTAGCCCGTACTCTCTCAGGCCTGTGGCTTCCAGCAGGTGAGCAGCTGTCCTATGCAGCCCGATGCTTCTCTTAACTCACTCCAAATCCTCAGCACCAAGAAATGTGGAAACCTTCTATTTCCCTTTCTCGCATTTTGTATCAGCTCTGTAATGAGCCAGCTCACAGCAATTCCAAGCAAGAAAAGGACCCCTGCCTGAAATTCCAGGATGGATCCCCAAATGCTACGTGATGGTTCTCCTGAGACTTCAGACTCTTCCCAGGGCGAGAGAGGGAGACATCTTTGCCTTTCACACACACACTCCTCCACCATTCAGAAAATGCTAAAATGGAAGAAGACCAAGTATCCAGCTGTGACTCCTTCCCCGGCCCTCTTTCTCCCTCTCCCCATTTCTTCCTCTCTTTATGCTGCTGTCAAATGGATATTGCTGGAAGAGCACAGCACAGCAAAGCACGGGTGGGGCCTGCCCTGACAGCAGTGAGCTCTGAAGGGTGAAGGAAATGTGCTTTGATCTTAGCAATGAGGTGTTATCACAGTACTTGACACCATCGAGTTGCATTAGCGAATGATTTATGTGACCAAGTCAATCCCTGCACATGTCATTGACGATCCTCCACAACGTGAGCTCCGTCTGCCACGCCCCGAGCATCACGCTGTTTCTGTGCTTTGCTGCCTTTTCACCTGCTTTCCGGAACCAGAAGCCGCTCTTCCTTCTCGCCCTCCTCTTCTCTCCATCATCATGACCATGTCGTTCTCCAGTCCACCCTTCTCTCCCAGGTTGAGTAGACCACTTCTTCCTCACATTCCCATGAAACTCTGGACTCCACAATGAATGGCAACCAGTCTGTGATCCCTTTGAGGGCAGAAAGCACTTCTGAATCCCACTCACTTTCGTAGGCCTAGCCTGGCACGAGATAGTTTGTGTCTACCTGGCACAAAATAAGTATGCAATGCATCCTGAACTGAAGGGAGGTCCTGAGGAGGTTCACCATACCCAAGTTGTCTATCACTCTTTAAGGACCTCTGCATCTACCCTTCTATTTTTATTTGGAAGATGCATTTTGGGAGCAGGTCATTTAAAACAGCTTCCATCCTGTTCTCTCTACACTCTCTGACTGCACACCTTTTGCAGGAATATTTTATAGATAGTGCTTCTCCTGTCACTCATGATGTAGGTTAGTACCACTGTATTGATTGAATAGCTTATATATTGACTTGCTATTTTCCTCATAGACTCTTTTTCTTTTAGAAAAACATAACTTTGAAATATGAAGAACCTAAATATCTCTATGTAAGAAATGAGAAAAGATGCAGTCATCCTCTAAATTTCTGAGGCTATACGAAGCCAACTTTGATAGCATTGATTTAATAACCAGCCCAAGATAGATCTGAAAAGCACCCTATCTGTAGTTTCTTTAAAACAAATAATTCAGCCAACAAAGGCACATGAAAGGAATGATAAGCAAGCATGATCAATACTATGATATTCATTCTGCGTCTTGAGTCCAAGAAAGCAATTCTGGGATATTTTCATTTCATAAAGAAGCTGAAACAATTTATGTATTGAGGCTATGATGAGAAAGGCAATTGCAGAATAGTTTGTGCTGCCGTGTGCCAGGTGCTTACTCAGTAAATACTTCATTTCATTGCCTCATTTGGACTTTACTACCTTATTGTATTATTCTCAAGGGAAATGCAACTAATAAAAAATATATTACTTATATATATAAATCTTTCTCTATATATTTATTTATATATATTTAAAGAGATTCATTGTAAAGAATTGACTTGTGTGATTATGAAGGCTGGAAAGTCCTGAGAGATCTGCAGGGTGAGTCAGAGGCCTGCAGACCAAGAGAGCCAGTGGTTTCCTTCCAGCATCCAGGCTGACAAACCTGAGACCAGGAAGAGCCAATGTTTCAAGTTCAAAGGCAGCAAAAAAAGCTGATGCCTCCATTCAAAGACAGTCAGACAGGAGAATTCTCTCTTGCTTGGGGAAGGGCCAGCCTTTTGTTCTACTCAGGCTTTCAACTGATCAGATGAAGCCCACCCACATCAGAAAGGACTTCTGCCTTAGTCTACCAACTCAAATGTTAATTTCATCCCCCCCAGGCCCCTCACAAAAACACTCAGAATAATGTCGGACAGAGTATCTGGGCGCCCTGTGGAATAATCAAGTTGATTATTCACTAGTAGTAGGACCTAGTAGTAGGTCCATGGCTGTCTCAGCTTCCTAGGTGAGGAAAGAGTGAGAGGGGTTGCACCTTCCTGCCACACACAGCTGGTAAGTGGCAGGGACTGCTTCAACCCAGGTCTGACTAAACAAAGCACAGTGCTTCAGAAGAGATCACAGTTTGAAATTTAGACAGACTCGAAGGGTTTTTTTTTTTGAGAATCAAAATCTTTAAAAATGAATGTAAAAGGAAGTACTTGGCACATAAACTTATTATAGCTAATATTCTTAGTAGTAGTGTTAAAAACATGATTACTAGTTTGTTAATATAAACTTTTGTCCCTTTAGAATACTTGGGAGATCCAAGATGGACTTTAAATGAAAATATACTAGACTAATATTAATCTCTATTCTGTTCCTTGCTTTGTGATATAAAGATAAAAAATTGTGAGTCAGTAGACAATTTCTCAACACATCCCTTTGCAAAGATAAAATTCCCTCTGGCAGAGATATACATTATTCCTGCTGATGTCATTAGAAAATGACAAGGTCAACCAAAATGAGAAATTGATAGTGTCCCTGTCTGTCCAGTTTTTAATAAGTATTGTCAAAAGAAATAATAATCAGATTTGAACTTGTTTATCCTTGAAGAGCTTTTTTTAAAGGCCTCCTAGCAAGTCTATTGTAAGATCATAGGCAGTTGGGAAAAGGTAAAATCACCTAAGTATACTTCCTTACTCCACTCTATGTGACAGGAACAAAATCCTCATTCCCTGCTGGTGACCAGGCTTTGGGATATTGCCTCCCTGTTCACCTAGGGTGTGGGCGAATGTTGGGGAAGGGAGTGCTGATACGCTAATGAGCCACACATTCTAATGAATACATAACATATAGGCTTCTAAGGGACAAAGAATCTGTCAGACATCCAGCCTCTTTCTAGGGCAGGACTCCGGCAAACTTGGTTACATACACGCACACACGTACACACATTTTATTTTTCTTTTTCTGCCATTGCATCTCCTATCTTCCAACCCCCTCATGGACCAAATTCTTGTGTTCTTCCATCTTTACATTTTGTGTTCTTAGCAAAGAATGTGGTACTCAAAGGCATTAAGATACAGATACAATGACTTACGAGAATTACTGTCTTCTTTCTACACCCCCCCCACCTTATAGTTTAACAATCTTCATAATTCAAAAATCTTTAATTTTAGGCATTAGTGGGATGGCAGAGGCAACTGCCACATCAGAGAGGCCTTCCTGGAGGTGCTGAAGTCACCACGTGCTGCACACAGGCTTGCTCTCTGCTTTTCCTGGACATTAAGGCCAGGCTGCTCATTTCTCGTTTTCTGTCTAACACAGGCTCTGGTTTCAGCCACACTAACCACAATGCTAATCACATTTGCCTGTTTCATACTAGTGCTTTCTTCACCTAGAAACCACTAAGACAAAAGAAACTAGTCTTACAGAAGAAACCAGTGGTTCAATGCCGTTTCCTTTACCCAGAATGCCTTCCCCTCCTCTCTTGTGCAATCCAAGCACCTTACTTCATCTGAACCCAGCTTAACCAAAATTCTCCTCCCTATAACACATGTGGTTTGATTGAGCAAATGAACCACCCTCCAAAACACAACTATAGCAGCATGTAAAGTAACATTCAGCCATAGACATTATGCATGGGCTGGAGATGGAGCCATTGTCCTGAGCCCCAAAGAGCTTGTCTTCTAGTGAGGGGTGCGGATAGATATCCAGAAAAACACCACATGGTGAGGAGAACTGGGTAGCAGCAGCAGCACAGGGCAGTGTGGGAGCGTAACGGAGGCTACTTACCCAGGAGGGTGCACTGTTGTTTCTTAGAAACCACATCATCTCGGGAGTTGTGATACACAGTTCAGTGCCTCTAACTTTGTCAAGTAACCAATGCATCATATTTGTAGAAGGTGATCTTTGGGTCTAATAAAGTAACCAATGCATCATAGTTGTAGAAGGTGATCTTTGGGTCTAATAAAACCAATGAGCATACACATGACAAGGAATGTGTCCTGCAAAGGGCCATAGAGAGACGCATGAGCTCCCTTAGTTCTCGGTCTTTCTCCCTCTGGTGTCTCACACTCAGCAGTGAAGGGGCAGCTGTATCTCATCCACCCGGGCCTCTCTACCCAGCGTGGAAAGGTGCTCGCTGAAGATCCATCCCCTCCTGCCAGTGAGCCCAGTCACAGCCATACGGCAAGCGGCACATGACACACAATTGCCTGCAGACACAGGCATATGAAGGCTGTTTAAATTCCTGGGGCACTGGGAGAGCGATGACTAGGAACTGGCCTGCTTAGATGTGAGTTACTAACAGTTTGACTGTGAGAAAGAGGCTTAATGCATTGCTGGCCAGTCACGAGTCATCCAGTAACGTGGATAGTTTCTGTGTCAGATTGCTGGTCAACAATGTGGTAGGATGTTAGAGACACTAAGTGATTCTACGTTATAAGCAGCTGAGAGATGAGGAGGGGAGAAAGAATAAAATAGGCTGAATTTGCCATCATGGGGAGTTAGTTTGGGAGAAATGAATCCTGGAACAGCTGCTATGTTTTTGTTTGTTTGTTTGTTTTGTGAGGTTTTTTTTTGTTTGTTATTGAGACAGAGTCTCACTATGCTGCCCTCCGTAGGGTCCTGTGGCATCACAGCTCACAGCATCCCCAAACTCTGGGTCTTGCCCCAGCCTCCCAAGTAGCGGGACTACAGGCACCTGCCACAATGCCCAGCTATTTTCTTTGTTGCAGTTGCCATTGTTGTTTAGCTAGTCAAGCTGGTTTTGAACCCGCTGGCCTCCGTGTATGTGGCCAACTCCGTAACCACTGTGCTACAGCTGCCGAGCCAACAGCTGCTATGTTAACACATTGTTAACACCCAGTTTACCCCGCAAAGCACAAAACGTGCTCATCCACACACGTGGGGGTTGAAGAAGATGGTGACATCAGCATGGCCTTACCTCTCTCCAACTCTAAGTCCAATCTATTCATTTCTAAGCCAAGTGTTGGGTGGGCATCCTAAGAGGAGACTCAGGGGTGTGAATGAAACTGTAGAGAACTGGTACGGAAACATCTTTGCTCTGGGTCAGTCCAAGAGGAGGGGTGACATCAGGATACACAGCTTCTCTGAATCTTGGGGCTCTGAGGATTAGGTGACAGGTGGGCTGAGACCCATTTATCCCAAACAATGAGCAAATGGGAGGAAATTACATGAGGAGAGAATGGATGGACCTGCCTGCCTGCCTGTTGCTACAGCACTCACCCCGGAGAGTAGAGACCAAGTGTCCATTCATCCATTTTCAACCGTTGGCCATTTAGAGTGCCCCAGAAGCTGTATCTGAGCCCCAGTGAGCAGGCACAGGAAAATTAGTCACATCAGGGGTGCACATAGAGAGGGGAGGAATAAGCAGGACACTTGGCATGGATCCCTATTGCAATAAGCTGCTAGAGAAGACAAGGGCTAACCTGGATAAAATAGTGAAAAGAGTACCATGGCACACACAGATTTTCTGGGCTGGGAATGGTGGCTCATGTCTGTAATCCTAGCAGTCCAAGAGGTTGAGGCAGGTGGATAGCTTGAGCTCAGGAGTTCAAGACCAGCTTGAGCAAGAGTGAGATCCCCATCTCTAAAAATAGCCCAGCTTTTTGGTGGGTGCCTGTAGTCCCAGCTACTTGGGAGGCTGAGGCAGAAGGATCACTTGAGCCCAAGAGATTGAGGTTGCTGGGAGTTACAAGGACATCATAGGCCTCTACCCAGGGTGACAGTTTAGAATCTGTCTCAAACAACAACAACAGATTTTCTGGAACTAAAAACATGATTTATAAATAAAAATATTCAATAGACGAAGGAAGAAGAGCATAGTCCCAATCTAGAGCTGTGTAGAATCTGGTCTGAGACATCAAATTTATCAAGACACAGAGCAAACACTCAAAGAAGTGAAATCATGATGGAAAAAAGAGCAGTCTTTGAGGGAAGATTTATGAAACCTAACACAAGAGGAATAGAAATTCCACGTAAAGAGAAAGCAATGAATGGATCAGAGAGCTGAAGAAAGATCTGACTACAGTTTAAAAGTGAATACCACAGTGTAGGGAAGACTGAGAGGAAGGTGAATGGGAGAAAGGCAGCCACACTCCACTCACTCTTCTGAACCAGACGGACATCTCTTAGGAATGCTGCTATATTTGTGCACTTTTCTCTGTGCATGTCCAGAATTTTCTTCAGTGCCCACTCTAAAGGTTGTGCCAACTTACATTCCTACCAGTTTTTCAGGTTGCCATTTCCCCTCCATCCCTGTTAACTTTGGGTGAAAGTAATCTACCCCTTTAATACATTATTCCTTTTTTTTTTTTTTTTTTGAGTTGGAGCCTCAAGCTATCCCCCTGGGTAGAGTGCCATGGCATCACAGCTCATAGCAACTTCCAACTCCTGGGCTCAAGCGCGTCTCCTGCCTCCACCTCCCAAGTAGCTGGGACCACAGGCGCCCGCCACAACACCCGGCCATTTTTTTTGGTTGCAGCCGTCATTGTTGTTTGGTGGGCCCGGGCTGGGGATTTGAACCCGCCACCTTAGGTGTACGTGGCTGGCACCTTAGCCAATTGAGCCACAGGCGCCGAGTCAATTTCCTGATTATTAATTTGAGAATCTTTTCATGTGTTTATTGGCCAGGTATGTTTCCTATTTTGAGAACTACCTATTTTTCTATTCGTCTGACCTTGTATTTTGTAAATCTCTCAGTTAGAACAAATTTTCTCCTAGTATTTCACCTTGTTTATGGTGTCTTTTGGACTACCCAAGTTTTAACTTTCTTTTTTTTTTTTTGAGACAGAGTCTCATTATGCCACCCTGACTAGAGTACCGTGGCATCACAGCTCACAGCAACCTCAAACTTTTGGGCTTAAGCAATTCTCTTGCCTCAGCTTCCCAGGTGGCTGGGACTACAGGTGCCTGCCACAATGCCCAGCTATTTTTTTTTGGTTGTAGTTGTCATTGTTTGGCAGGCCCAGGCTGGGTTTGAATCCACCAGTTCCAGTGTATGTGGCTGGTGTCCTAGCCACTGAGCTACAGGCACCGAGCCACAAGTTTTAAATTTTGACGTAGTCAAGTTTGACAGTATTTTTCCTTTATGGTTTATAGTTTGTATTTTGTATAGTGTTAGAGATATTCTTTTTTTCTAAAACAATTTCAAAGGTTTCCTTTTCACATTTATGACGACAGTCCACCTAGAAATAAATTTTGTATATGACATTAGATGGACTTGATTATAGTTTAAATGGTTGATATTTGTAAAGCCAAAAATTTATTAAATATTCTACTCATTTCCCATTGGTTTGAAATACCACCTCAGACATTTACATAGTTTCCATAAATACATACTTTCTTTCTGCTTCATTGAGCTGTCTGTCCTTGCACTTAAAGGAGTATAACTGGCATATGTTTATAAGTAGGGCAATTCCTCCTTGTTGAACTTTAAAATTGTATTGGCTTTTCTTGGTCATTTATTCTATTAATATATAACCTTATTATTGACTTACATAGTTTGATGAGAAACCCTATTTGAATTTTAAATAACATTACATTTATAGATTAATTTTGAGGGAAATGACATCTTATAAAATTGACTATTCTTAATAAGCCTAATATATTTCACTTGTCTAATTTTTTTTTCTTTTTTTTTTTTTTTTTATTGAGACAGCCTCACTTTGTCGCCCTCAGTAGAGTGCTATGGTGTCACAGCTCATAGCAACTTCAAACTCTTGGGCTCAAGCGATTCTCTTGCCTCAGCCTCCCTAGTAGCTGGGACTACAGGTGCCTGCCACAATACTCAGGTATTTTTTTTTTTTAACTTAGCAGGCCTGGACCGTGTTTGAACCCACCAGCCCCAGAACACATGGCTGGTGCCCTATATACTGAGCTATGGGTGCCCAGCATCTTGTCTAAATTTTCAATACAATTTTATAATTACTTTAAAGATTGCTCAGAAATCAATTTTTATTCCCAGATACTTTATTTTTTCTTTTCTTTTTTTTTTTTGAGACAGCCTCAAGCTGTCGCCCTGTGTAAAGTGCCATGGCATCACAGCTCACAGCAACCTCCAACTGGGAGGTTGCCCCATCTGGGCACAAGCGATTCTCCTGCCTTCGCCTCCCAAGTAGCTGGGACTGGCCATTTTTTGGTTGCAGCTGTTATTGTTGTTTGGTGAGCCAGGCTGGATTCAAACCCACCAGCTCAGGTGTATGTGGCTGGCGCCTTAGTTGCTTGAGCCACAGGTGCTGAGCTGATACTTTATTTTCAATCTAAACTCTTGACCTCACTATATATATTAAAGCTCAGTTAAAATATCACTTATTCTTACAAATAATTCTCTGACCTTCAAGGCTTATTTGGCTGCTTTTCCTCTATGCTCTTGAATTTATTTATTCCTTTTTTGTTCAACATAACCAAGAGTTGTGTTAGGCATGGAGGGTACACTAGTGAACAGGAAGGACAGGCCCTAGCTTCATGGAGCTTTCATTTCTAATAGAGATAGAGAACAATAAAACACTTATAATTCAGGGAGACACATTCTATTATTAGGGACATACACTGTGCTGTGGGAATACGTAAGAGAAATACCTAACTCAAACTTGGGGGATGGCTGGATGGGGGGGGGGAAGGGTGTCAAATACTGCTTCTCAAGGAAGTAATATGTAGACTGAAACCCGTAAGAAGTACAGAAATTAGCAAACACAACAGTAACTAAAAGTTATAGTACTGATATCCATGTCTTCCTCTAGAATTTACTTAAAAAGTTTCTCATTATGTAACTGTGAAATCATCTATTTGGATCTGTTTCCTCTCTTGACTTCTTTGAACTATTCTTGGCTCTCATACTACCTATGATAATCAATACTTGCTCACTGGTTCTTCTTCCTTCCTTAAATGCTAGTATTCTCAAAGGTTTTATCCTTCTCTTTCCTTTTTCAATATACATACTTCTTACTCCTAAAGAATTTTTCTACTTCTATAGTTTCGAATATAGGTTTCGTATACTAAAGAGTCCCAACATTCTCATTTTTAGATTTTCAGACCTAAATTTCTAACTGCATACTAAATGTTTCTATCTCCATGTCCAATAGAATCCTCAAACTGGACCTGTTAACATTTATACATGGTGCCATTCATACTGCCAACTACACAGCAGTATCAGATTTACCTCCATATTCGCTGACAGTATCACCATTCATACCTGATATAAATCCCATAGTCACTATTCTGAATGTATGTTGGAGAATATGCCCTTCTTGGAATCCAGTTTATAATGCAATAGTTACTGCACCTGAAAGTTATTTCAAAGATTGAATAATCACAGGAAATTTCAGATCAGGTATGGCTGGTTTTGTTTTTGTTTTTTAACGTGTCAAATTGGCTAGGCTACTCATTGTTACTTATTCAATTAAATACCAATCTAAGTGTTCTATAAAGAAATTTTGTAGATGTAAAGTCCATAATCAGTTAACTTTAAGTAATGGAGATTATCCTAGATAATGTGGATGGGCCTGATTCAATTAGTTGAAAGGTCTTAAAAGCAGAGTTGAGGCTTCCCTGAGAGAGAGAAATTCCACCTATAGATTACACCTATAGCTCATGCCCCAAATTTCTAGCCTACACTTCATGAAAACCTTCCTTAAAGATTTCAGACTGGCCTAGCCAGCCCCTACAACTGCATAACCCTGATCTCTCACCATCTCCTACTGGTTCAGCTTGGGTAGTTGAATCTTGACTGACATCAGGTGTCATTTGAAGATGATTTGCAAAATTAATTTCTCTGAAAACCTATTAAAGCTTCTAAGTCTATTTGTTTCCCATCAGTTCATGTACCAGTAACTATACCCGAGGTTTTTTTGTTTGTTTTTTGTTTTGCTTTTTCTTTCTGGACATGGTTCTTTTTTTTTTTTTTTGAGACAGAGCCTCAAGCTATCCCCCTGGGTAGAGTGCCTGGCTTCACAGCTTACAGCAACCTCCAACTCCTGGGCTCAAGCGAGTCTCCTGCCTCAGCCTCCCAAGTAGCTGGGACCACAGGTGCCCGCCACAATGCCCGGCTATTTTTTGGTTGCAGCCGTCATTGTTGTTTGGCGGGTCTGGGCTGGATTCGAACCCATGACCTTAGGTGTATGTGGCTAGCGCCTTAGCCACTTGAGCCACAGGCGCCGAGCCCTGGACATGGTTCTTAAACCTATCTTTTAACCTTAATCCTTCCTCTCCATCCCACATTAGACCATCACCATCTCTTACCTGAACTAGTGATTGAAAAGCCTCCTAACTGGCTTCTCAGTTTAGTTTTTTCTCCTCTATCTATTCTCCACACTGCTGCCAGAAGTCTCTTTCTGGAAAACAAATATGATCATGTCACTATTCTTAAAAACCTTTTAAGTCTCCCTACCTAAAGGATAGAGATAAGTTTGTTTTTAGTTCACTGATTTCTGTTTTTATGTATTATTTCTTTCTACTCTGTTTGTAATTAATTTTCTGTTATTTTTCTAACTTGTTGAGATGAACATTGAAGTCACTAACGCTTGTCTTCTTTTGTAATATGCACTGAAAGTTTAAAATTCTCTCTAAGCATTATTTTAATTGATCATACCAGTTTTGATATGTACTATATACATTACTGTTCAGTTCCAAATACTTTAAATTCTCCTTTTGATTTCTTTAACAATGAGTTATTTAAAAATTATTTCTTTCTCCGTCTTTTTTTTTTTAGACAGAGTCTCATTTTGTCACCCTCAGTAGAGTGCTGTGGCCTCACAGTTCATAGCAATCTCCAGCTGTTGGGCTTAGGCAATTCCCTTGCCTCAGCCTCCAGAGTAGATGGGAATACAGGTGCCTGCCACAATGCCCGGCTATTTTTTTGTTGCAGTTTGCCCAGAGTCGTTTTGGAACCCACCACCCTCAGTATATGGTGCCAGCGCCCTACTCACTGAGCTACAGGTGCCACCCTAGAATCTTAATAATTTCCAAAGCTTACAGCCAATATTGTATTGAATGGAGTTAAACTGAAATCAACTCACTTTATGTTTAAGTCTGTATAAACTTGAAAAGCTAAAAGCTGACTCAGCAACAGTATTAAAATGAAAACAAGTTAGGTAGTACCCATAGCTCAGTTGCTAGGGCGCCGTCCACATACACCTAGGTTGGCGGGTTCCAACCTGGCCCCGGTTAGCTAAAACAACAGACAACTGCAACAACAACAACAAAATAGCCAAACATTTTGTAGTCTGTAGCCTGTAGTCCTAGCTACTTGGGAAGCTGAGGCAAGAGAATCACTTAAGCCCAAGAGTTGGAGGTTGCTGTGAGCTGTGATGCTTAGAGCACTCTACCCAGGGTAGCAGCTTGAGACTCTGTCTCAAAACAATTTAAAACAAGTTAGGAAACACCCACAACAAAGAAATGAGGAGACTCATTCATTCATAGGACTGGGTTTAGATAAAAACAGAATATTTTCCTGCTCTGAGTGTAATTACAACTGAGGAAAATACAGTATAAAATGCAGAAAAAGATACAATAAGGGAAATTGAAATTAGACCTCAGTATAAAAATATCTTCCTAAAACAACTAAGAGTGTAAAAAAAGACATTGATGGGTGGTGCTGTGGCTCAAAGGAGTAGGGCACTTGCCCCATATACCAGAGGTGGCAGGTTCCAACCTGGCCCTGGCCAAAAACTACCAAAAAAAAAAAAAAAAGACACTGATGGGGGAAATAAGAAACAACTAATAAAGGCCAGCTTAAAAAAATATTACTACTTGTTTAACTTTTTTACTAAGGAATTGAGAGAAGATGACCTGTGGGAAGAAGAAAAGTATATTTTTTGTATAATGTACTGTGAATGAGGAATCTTTACACTCTATGGATTCACCCTTTTTGATCTTTAATAATGCTTTAAAGTAGACAATGTTTTAATTTTTCAGATTAGGAAAAGGAGGCTCAGAGTCCCAACCTAGCAGTGGTGGAGGCAGGGTTACCTGTGCCTGTGCTTTATCACAGAACCATCATACTGCTGCTGCTTTTTCTTATTTTAAGATGTTAAGAGGGTATAAATATATTTGTTGCATGGATAACACTGTAAAATGCTAAACTCAAAGCTTTCAGCGCTCCTGTCACCAGAACAGTGTTCATTATACCTGATAGATAAGTTGGTGGTTTTCTTTTCTTTTCTTTTTTTTTTTTTTTGAAACAGGGTCTTATTCTGTGGCCTAGATAAGAGTCTAGTTCTGTCACCTAGGGCAAAGAGTGCAGTGGTATCATCATGGCCCACTCCAACCTCAAACTCCTGGCCTCAAGTTATCCTCTTGACTCAGCCTCCTGAGTAGCTGGATCTACAGATGTGCACCATAACACCTAGCTAGTTTTCCTATTTTTGTGCAGGAACTGTCTTGCTATGTTCCTAGGCTGGACTTGACCTCCTGGCCTCAAATGATCCTCCTAGCTTGGCCTCCCAAAATGTTAGGATGACAAGTGTGAGCCACGAAACCAGGTCTCCAATCAGTAAGTTTTTATGTTTCATCTATCACCATAGATCTTTTCTTGACCACAAGTGATTCTGAAGAAAAGATAGGATTTTTCTTAAATTGTATTAAGCTGAGTAACATGAGTTCATTTAATTAAGAATAGTTTAGCTTTCCTATAAATAAATCAGACTCTCAGGTTACCTATCTTAAAAAGAAACAAAATGCAAAATGCACTATGCATTCAAAAAGTATATAAAAAGTTGTACTGTTTAAAGAATAAAAATAAAATGAACATATGTGAAACCACCACACAGGAAGTAAATCATTCTAGGTACCTTAGATGATGCATGAAGGTCCCTTCTTCCTAGGTCCCTCAGCACCTCTAGAATATAGACTTTGTGCTAAATGGTCTCCTTAATTTCTTTATAGCTTTACTACCTGTAAAGATATTCCAAGCAAGATACTCTTTGTTTTTACAATAATATGCAATGCTTAATTCTGTATTAGATCCTTATCCAGGGGAAAAAAAACTTTATAAAAAATGTATTTTGGTGAGCACAAGCAAACTTTGAATTTGGAATTTATCTTAGATAATAGTAGTGCATCAACAATGTTAAATTTTCTCATGTTGTTAATGCACTGTGATCAAGTAATAGAAAGGTCCTAGGTTTTAGGAAACATTTTCAAGTACTTGTGGATAATAAAATTAAATAGAGTTCAAAGCACAAATCTGATTGCCTCAAGAAGATGTAGGCTCTTAAGAAAAGATGAATTGAACAGAATTATTTATTGGCCTCTTTTCTCCAAGAGTTTATAAGACTCTATTGTGGGGAAATTGATGAAATTATGAATGTGTCCCTTCCAGGGTAGAGAAGTTTCATAGGGGGATAGATTAAGGAATGGGGTGCAAGGGTTAAAGGTTCTTGCATGAGGTTGTGCAGCTGTACAGATTTTGTTCTGCACAAACCTGCCTGGCAAAGTGGCAGCAGGATGGAGTTTGGAGAAGGTGCTGAAACTTAGCCTACATGCTTTCCCCTAAGAAGTTAGGTTCTGGGAGAAATGCATGTGTGCAATTCCTTCATCCAGTGGATATATTTATTTTCTAGTTCTCCCATCTAGAAGGGTCTTTTTTTTTTTTTGAATTTTTTTTTTCGTGCAATTTATTTGCCTGAAAGAGGTGCTTTTTGAGGAATTTCTATGATGGAGTGGACGCTCCAAGATGATAGACTACAGATATCTCCTCATCAATAACTCTTGGTGAATCCCTGAAGAGGAAACTCCATCCACATCCATCTGGAATGTCCTTACCAGAAACAATATTACAGTGGCACAGTGAGACAATGTGGGACACTAGGAGCCTAAAAAGTTAAGGGTGGGAGACCTGCACAGGAAGTGAGTGCAAGGGAGCACCATGACCCGGGGACAGAGCCCACAGGTAGAGTCCATGGAGGGATTAAATCTGTAGGAGATTTTCTTCTACCCTGCCACAGCACCCAGTAGGGGATTGGACTGAACTCCAGAAAGGCCTGTCCCTTCATGTATGGGATATGGTATAAAACAAGTAGGAACTGAGTCCCACAGAGTCTCATTTCCACAGAAGCCAGCCCTTTTTCAGAGATCTGGAGAGAATGCATTCTGCTTCTTTGGGACAAAGCCAGAGGCTTGAGCTTAGGCCTTCACAGAAGTTCTGGGTCAGGGTTTTGATGTGGAGCTTGTTCAATGGGAAGCCTGGCTGCCGGTTAGTACTCCACTATGAGAAAGCTGCAACCTTGGGCCAAATTATAGCTGCCTTCCAGAGTTCCATCCCAAATGGGACTTGATTCCACCTGCTAGGCTCAGACACCACCCTTGGGCTGACTCCTGTGGAGACACAAGACAAGTTGGGCACATCTTGTTTCCACACAGACTCTACTGTGGCCACAGGAAATTGTTTGGATGGCCAAGGCACATCCCCCAGAAAGTCTGGCATAAACTTTAGAACATTAGCTTCCCTGACCCTGCAGTTTAACTCTTCACAGCTAGTATTCTCAGATTAAAATTTTAAAAATCAGGAAAATGGGCAGTGCCTGTGGCTCAAAGAAATAGGGCACTGACTCCATATGCCAGAGGTGGCTCAGCCCTGGCCAAAAACTGCAAAAAAAAAAAAGAAAAATAAAAAAATCAGGAAAACTAGACCAGGGTCTCTATGGCAACTACATAGTAACTACTTGCCCCACTACATCAACTTCTGTGTTTGTTTTTAAGTTTATTTTTAAATGCAGGAGCACCAACTAGTGGCCTTAAATTTCTTTTCTTTTCTTTTTCTTTACTTAATCCTGGGGCCACCTGGCATCTATGCAATATATAATTTTTAAATATTGTTTATTATTCTCTTGCTTATTTTTCTATTTTCTCATCTTTCTTTCTTAACTCCCTTTGGTAACCAAGATGTACTTTCTGTTTATTTCATTTTTCTTTGCTATTTTTGTTTGTTTGGACAAAGTCTTGCTCTGGAGCCTGAGCTGGAATGACAAGGTATTGTCCTGGTGAACACCCTCAAGTCCCTGGGTTTGGATGACCTTCCTGCTTTGGTCTCCTAACTACCTGGGATTGAAGGTTCCTACCTCCATACACGGCTGATATTTTTTCTATAATTGGTGGAGGCAGAGTCTCACCTTTGGTCCTGTAGGTCTCAAGCATCTAACCTCTGCCCAGCCACCCAGAGTGCTGGGATTGCTGGTGTGGACCCTTGAGCCCAACCTATTACCATTATTTTTTTGTCTTTCTTCTCTCAGTTTTGTTATTTTTTTCTTTCTCCTTTTTGCACTCTTCATGTCTTTACTCCCCTGCTTGCCCTTGTACCAAAAGGCATTCCAACATCAAAGCACAGAGACAAGGAAGATTAAGGAGAAGAAAGAGGTAGGAGAATAAAGGAAACAACAAAAAATTCTGGAAACATGAAAAATGAGAACAGATCACACCCCAGCACACATACACACACACACAGTCACATATCATGGAAATGAGAGAAAGTAAATTTAGAGTATGCACAGCAAAAATGATGAAGGGAATTGTAGGGAAAGTGGAAAACCACCAATAATAAATCCAAAAATTGACCCCAAAATGAATGAAAGACATAATGAAATTAGAAAGGATATAATGGAGCTTAAAGAATTGAAGGAGTCATTCAGGGAGTTTTGAAATGCAGTGGAAAATTTCAATAATGTATTAAACCACAGAGAAGAAAGAATCTGAGAGCTTAAAGACAAGGCTTTCACACTAACTCAGTCATTAAAAGAGGGAGAAAAGAAAGTGAAAACAGAACAATTTCCTAGAGAATTATGTGAGTACATGAGTTGTAAAAACATATGAATTATAGATATCCCTGAAGAAGAAGAGAGATACAATATCATAACTGAAAATTTCCCAAGATTTAGATACTCCTTTTAGATGGGTGTTGAACCTTAGTTTGTCTCAATTCAAACAGAGCAGCTGGGCATGGTGGCTCATGCCTGTAGTCCTAGCACTCTGGGAGACCAAGGTAGGTGGATTGCCTGAGGTCACAGGTTTGAAACCAGCCTGAGCTAGAGTGAGACCTCATCTTTAAAAACAGCTAGGCACTATGGCAGGTGCCTGTATTCCTAGCTACTTGGGATTCTGAGGCAAGAGGATCACTTGAGCCTAGGAGTCTGAGATTGCTGTGAGCTATGACACCATGGTACTCTACCCATGGCAACAAGGTGAGATTCTGTCTCAAAAAGAAACCCCCTAGAAACAAAAAAATAAAGACAACAACAATAAAAATAAAAACAGAGCATCTCCTAGACACACTGAAATTAACATGTCCCAAGGTCAAAACGTAAGAAAATTCTGCACACAACCTGGTGGAAGCAGCAGCTTACCAATAAAGGCGAAGACTTTAGGATGATAGTGGATTTTTCAATAGAAACTTTGCAGGCCAGAAAACAGAAGAGGAGAGTCACCCTCCTCCTCAAACAAAAAGAACTTCCAGCTCAGAATACTGCATCCTATTAAACATAGTTTCATATTTGATGGAAAAATAAAATCTTTTACTGATAATATACATAGAGGAGATTTGCCACTATAAAAGCAGCTTTGCAGGAAATACTCAGATGTGCATTATACAAAGACCATCATAATGGACCACCAGCAAAGTAAAGACACCTGGAAACTAACAGACAAAACCCAGTTTCCACACATGGCCCAAGTGATAAAACTAGGCAACAGATCTCCATAAAATAAGATGAACATAATACCACCTTACTTATCAATTCTCTCCATAAATGTGAATGGCTTGAATTCCCCACTGAAGAGGTACAGGCTGGCTGACTAGATCACAAAGCACAAGCAAACTATATATTGTCTTCAGGAAACACATCAAATCTCTAAGGATAAAACTAGACTGAGGGTAAAGGGTTAAAAAATAATGTATTAGGCAAATGGAAATCAGAACAAAACAGGAATCCTAATCCTATTTTCTGATACAATCATCTTTAAAACAACAAAAGTAAAATAAGACAAAGATGTATACTATACACTGGTCAAGGGAACAATATGACAAAACATTTTAATCCTAAATATATATGCACCCTACCTAAATGCTCACAGATTTATAAAATGAACACTAGCCAGTCTGAACAATATGTTATCCTACAACACCATAATAACCAGGAGCTTAAACATCCCAGGATAGAATTGAACAGCTTCTCTAAGCAGAAGCCAAACAAAGAAACAATGGACTTAAACATGACTTTATAATAAATGGTCTTAACAGACATATATAGAACATAGTACCCCATATAATACTGAGTATATGTTCTTCTTATCAGCTCATGGATCATTCTGAAAATTGACCATATCCTAGGACATAAATAAAATCTCAATGAATTTAAAAGAATAGAAATCATATCTTGTATCTTTTCAGACTACTATGGAATAAAGTTAGAACTCAACTCTAACAAAAACATTCATCTCCACACAAAATCATAGAAACCAAACCTTATGTTGAATGAGAGCTGGGTCAAGGAAAAGATAAAGAAGAAAATTAGATTCCACAAACATAATGACAATGAAGTCACAAGCTATCAAAACCTGTGGAATAGTGCAAAAGTAGTCCTAAGAGGAAAATTAAGAGCATTAAATCCTCATGTCCCCAAACCAGAAAGAGTACAAATCAATAACCTTATGAATTATCTGAAGGAATTAATAAAGGAAGAGTAATTAAATTCTAAACATAGCAGAAGAAATGAAAATAAGCAAAATTAGATCAGAATTAAAGAAATTGAGAACAAAAGAACTATTCAGAAGATAAAAGAAAAAATTGGTTCTTTGAAAAGATAAATAAAATCAGTAAACCTTTGGCCAGATTAACTAGAAACAGAAAAGTGAAATCTCTAATAACTTCAATAAGAAATAAAAAGGGGAAATAACAACAAATACTAGAGAGTTGCAAATGATCATCACTGATTACTATAAAAAAATTCTATGCCCAGAAATGTGAAAATGTGAAGGAAATGAAACAATACCTGGAATGACACTACCTCCTTAGACTTAAGCGGTAATTAATAGAACTTTTGAACAGGTCAATATCAAGCACTAAAATTCCAAGAACAATAAAAAAAGCTCCCAACAACAGAAAAAACTTGAACCATATGGTTTTATACCAGAATTATATCAAACTTTTAAAGACGAGTTTGTACCTATATTGCAGAATCTATTCCAAAAGATTGAGAAGGGAGGAACTCTTTCCAACTCCTTCTATGATGCAAATATCAACTTGATACATAAACCGGGAAAGGACCCAACAAAGAAAAAAAAATTATAGACCAAATTTATTTATGAATATCAATGTAAAAATAATAAAATCCTAGCAGATGGAAGATACCTGCACATTAAAAAATCATGATCATGTTAGCTTCATCCCAGGAATTCAAGGTTGGTTCAACATATGCAAATTTACCACATAAATAGAAGCAAAAACAAAGACCATATGATCCCCTGAATAGATGCAGAAAAAGCATTTGACAAAATGCACCATAGTTTTCTGATAAGAACACTTAGGAAAACAGGCATCAAAGGGACATTTCTTAAAATAATAGAAGTCATCTATGACAAACCCATAGCCAATATTATATTGAATAAAGTAAAACTGAAGCCATTTCCTGGAACCAGACAAGAATGTACACTATCACCATGACTATTCAACATAATGCTGCAAGACAGGGGTATCCAAATGGGAACAGAGCACCTCAAGCGTTCACTCTTTGCTGAGTATATGATCATATACTTAGAAAACCCTGGGAATAAACCATGACACTCCTGGAAGTGATCAAGAAATATAGTGACATCTCAGGATATAAAATCAATGTTCAAAAATCAAAAGCCTTCATATATGCCAATAACAATCAAGCTAAGAATCAAATCAAAGACAGTATACCCTTCATAGTAGCTTAAACAAAAATAAACTACCTTGGAATATACGTAATAAAAGATGTGAAATATCTCTACAGAGAGAATTATGAAAGCCTAAGAAAGAAAATAGCAGAAGATGTTAACAAATGGCAGAACATACTATACTCATGGCTGGGAAGAATCAACATTGTTAAAATGTCTATACTACTCAAAGAGATCTATAGACTTAACACAGTCCCCATTAAAAAACACCAATATCATACTTTGAAGAACTTGAAAAAATAGTTCTTCATTTTATAGGGAATCAGAAAAAAACCTCAACAGCTAACATAATTCTAAGAAATAAAAACAACCTGGAGGCATCATGTTGACTTCAGGTTATACAAATATATAGTGATGAAAGCAGCATGATACTGGCATAAAAGTAGATATATAGATTTACGGAACAGAATAGAAAACCTAGAGATAAAACCAGCCTCATATTGCTATCTGATCTTTAATAAATGGTGCTGGGAGAACTGGTTAGCCACATATAAAGGCTAAAGTTGGACCTGAGCCTCTCACCACTTAAAAAAAATTGACTCACACGGGAGAAAAGATTTAAATCTAAGATGCAAAACTATAAAAACTCAAAAAGAAGTCTGGGAATAAATCTTAATGATATTGGGCTGGAGAAAGATTTTATGAAGATGACTGCATTGGCAATAGCAGTAACAATGAAATAAATAATTGGGACCTGATCAAGCATAAAAGTTCTGTACAGCTCATGACACAATAATTAAATCAAATAGACACCTGTGGAATGGGAGAAAATCTTACTTGTTACAAATCTGAGAAAGGGCTAATAGCCAGAATCTACAAAGAATACAAGCAAATCAAGAAAAGAATAAACAACCTAGTTAATCACTAGGCAAGAGACATGAACAGAACCTTCTCTGAAGAAGACAGATGAATAGCTAATAAACACATGAAAAAATGCTAATTGTCTCTAGTCGTCAGAGAAATACAAATCAAAAGAACTGTGGCTCCCTCCCCATGGCTCAGTGGGTAGGGTGCCAGCCACATACATGGAGGCTGGTTAGTTTGAACCTGGCCTGGGCCAGCTAAAATCAACAATGACAAATGCAACAAAAAAAATAGTTGGGCATTGTAGTGGGTACTTATAGTCCCAGCTACTCAGGAGGCTAAGGGAAGAGAATCACTTAAGCCCAAGAGTTGGAGGTTGCTGTGAGATGTGATGCCACAGCACTCCACTGAGGATGACATAGTGAGAGACTCTGTCTCAAAAAAAAAAAAAAAGTCCCAAAGTTGGTGATGCTAGCATGGGTCCAGATAGATGGGAACATTTATATGTTTTTGGCAGGATTGCAAACTAATACAGTCTTTTGAGAAAGAAGTATGGATAATCCTCAAAGAGCTAAAAGTAGACCTTCCATTTGATCCTGTTATCTCTTTCCTAGGTATCTATCTAGAAGAAAAAATATTTTATCGCAGGAACATTTGCACTAGAATAGTTATAGCAGCTCAATTCACAATTGCAAAGATGTGGAAAGAACCCAAGGGCCCATCAACCCATGAATGGATTAATAAACTGTGGTATATGTATATAATGGAATACTATTCAGTCATAAAAAATGGAGACTTTACATCTTTTATATTTACCTGAATAGAGTTAAGGAGCATTTTCCTTAGTAAAGTATCTCAAGAATTGAAACACAAGCACCCTATGAATGCAATACTAATTTGAAACTAGTAGATGAACAACTATAGGCCCACACGAGAGAAAAACACAAATTCAAGTAAAAGGTAAGCAGGGAGGGTATGTGGTAAGTTCCCACCCAACGGGTACTATTGTAGGGGTATATGCACACATCCTGGGTGAAGGACTAATCTACCAATTTGGAAGCTACTTAACAAATGCAAATAATGTATCCCCAATTTTATGTAATCTTTACGTTAATCAAAATTTAAAAGAAAATTCCATGAATGCTAAGTTGTTGGTGAGCTATTTTGGCTAGCATCTTATTAGCTCTCAGGTGGCTTCCAGAGAGTTCTTATTTTAGCCCCTTCCACTATTCACTTCTAGATTTAGAGACCCTAGTGCTACTAGTTTCTGTGCCTTCTAATGACAACGGGACATAAATCATAGTGGTCCTCAATTTTTTCCACTACTAGCTTAGGATTTACCTCTTATTTGACTAAGTCGGGGGCCACTGGACCCCTGATTTCCAGTTTCAAAACTTGGTTGCCATATTTGCTGTCTTGTTCTCCCTATCTTTAAGATTTGTCTTTTAAAGAAATCATTTCATGAAGTTTTAGTAGGGTTTCACACGAAGCAACACAGATATATCTTTAGCCTTCCATCTTAACACAGAAGACTCTCAGACATCTAGTACTGAAACATAATCACTGGTTTGTATACATCCTCTATATCTATGTGTCCTGTGGGAGATAATATGAAAGAAAACTGGCTTTCTAAAGCTCCAGGAATAAAGTCTTTAAGTAGAAAAAAATTCTCAATGTCTGTCTCTGTGCTCCTGGGTAGTGAATGCTCCTGGGTAGTTGTATACTGTGCAGACTACTGTACTGGTGCTAGAACTGATTAGGCCTAGAAGGGGCCCATGAGCTCCATTCCCATTACACAGTAGTTATCTAGAATGAGTTGAATTATTACAACCTTAGTGCTATGCTCTGGATGTTTTTGTCCCCCTCAAATTCATAAATTGAAATCTGAACCTCGACAGTGATGATATTAGGAGGTAGCATCCTTGGGATGTGATTTTCTGGTCAGAGCTCTACTTTTCCCAAACCGAGAGGGGAAATAGATGAATTTCCTATATTAGAATACAAAATCCAAAACACCCTCACAATCTATTAAAGTGAACCTTATTCCAGGAACCTATATAAACATTGTATTAATTTATTTAAAAAACACCTCATTAATATTTCATAAACTTTACAGGACCAGTCATGAAATTCAGTGCTAGTCTAAAAGCAATTGAATTCAGTGTCACAGGTAAAAAAATCTCAGTTTATCATGCGAATTATTTATACTTCAGAAAAAATTTCTTGGTCTAGATTATTAGATGATTAGAAAATTATACTAGAGAAGGAAAAATTAAAGGAAAATCAGAGTGTTGGTAACTGTGTGGGTCAGTTAATTTTTCTTGCATCCATGATCTTAGCTGTAACTTCTAGAACTGGCTAGCCTGCCTGGGAACTTTGCAGTTATACTCCAGCTGGGACAAGGGGAAAAGTGGAGAATGGGTATGAACCTTTTTGGAGAGCAGGCTGTAAGATGGCAGGGCCCCCACAGCCTGGGGAACATTCAGGGAATGAACCCCCAACTGGTTCTCCTCCATTCCCAAAACAGCCATATTTCTTTCTTCATGCTCACTTTGTCAAAAGTCATGTAGCTCTTTCTTTGTCTAGTTACCTATGCAGAGATCCTTGTGATCTTTCCCTTCTTACTTCTTGTCATGTGTTAATGAAGTTGAGTAGAAACCATTAATAAGATGATTTGTCTTTATTAAAGTCATTTACATTTTCCAATTATACTGTAAGACCAAAATTATGTCTTTTATTTACGATACTTCCCCATATTGTCTATGCTACTTCCTCCTGCACAACCCTATATAGATACTATAAAATGAAGTGATTTTGTACTTTGGTGCTGGCTGCAGCCATCCGCTCAGTCAGCCCTCCTGATCCCATCTTTTATCTCTATGTCTTCTCTTGTACTGTATTTTCCCCCTTCCCCATGCGTTCCACTCTGGTTTGCTCCCTTTCCCCATCCTGGTTCATGACAAACCTGTACAGGAAATTCATGTCTTGCTGATATAAATCAAAGGTTTTATTCATTCATTGATTTATTCAATGAGTACATTGAGCAGCTTTTTGTGTTATTTAGTAGAGTTTTCTATCATGATATGTAATTCTCACAAAAATTTTATTATGTCCTTACTCGGAGTCAGAGTAATTAAGAAAATCTCAAATCTGTGTTAGCTGATAAAAGGTTAACTTAGAATTCAAAGTTTGGTCCTCTGACTCTTAATTATTATATAGAAAATTCCTAAATAAAAAAAAAAAGTAAAAAGTGACAGGTTATTATATTGGTATATACTTATTATACTTAGCAAAATAAAGGTGTATAGAAATGGTTTATTAAACTTTAAAAGAAATTGAAACTCTAAATAATTGCTAACAGAATAATATACTAGTTTAGTTGTTAAATATATTCTTTAAGTTAGTAGGACAGATTATATTCTTTTGTCATGTTGAAACATTATTTTCTCTATCTTTTTTACTATAAGAATTTCACTATTTTATTGAAAATTATACTAGTAATAAACTTTATTTGTTAAAATGTCTAGAAGAACTCCCATTTAGCTAGTGAAATATCTTGGTCAATTTCCCTTAACATGTCATTAAATCATTTTCAAAATTTATTTTTATATTTTAATAAAATAATTTTATTAAGATAAAGTTCCAGCAAATTTTATAAAGATGAGGCACATGTCAAATGTTACCAGAAATATTTTCTGTTGTTAGGTGCCTAAACCCTTCCTCCACCTCCCCTCTGTGAATAAAAGGTCTATCTGACACCACTCCAAGAGTTCCACTGAAAAGACCCATGCCTGCCAAAGCCTTCTAACAACCTGCAGAATCCTCCCTACACACCCAGTATAAAAACAAAACCCAACCACTTTCAGTGTAGCTGCCATCTTTACCCAAGTGGGGCTGAGTCCCCCTTCATTAAACTTGGCCTGAATATCTCCTGGTCTCGTCTCTGGGTACACTGCCAACCCTTTTCTTCTGGTTCTGAAACTCAGCACTGGCAATTGGTTAGTGGCCTGGCCCAACCACCCCAGTTCCCTCAGAATCTGGTCTGGTTTTGCCCAGACCTGACTCCATGGACCAGCCTTTTAGAAGCTTTTAAAGGATCCCATCTGTCACTGAGGGTGAGTAGGGTTTCTGAACACCTTCACACAGAACTCCCCTTGGCCTGCTCTATGCCTCTATGTCCTCACGTCTCCTTTGCTTTCTTCTCACTTAACCAGGATTTTTTTTTCTTTTATTTTAGCCTTTTAATCAGTGCTGAGTGTAAATAGCATCATAAGTATAACAGAAAGCACTTCATTGTCTTTTCACACCAGATGTATTTCTCAAGACTAAACTCCAAACCATTATTATTTATTTTTAGAAGCAATGTGGTAATTTATTATATATTGGTCAAACATTTCTTGACCATGTGTATAAAGTATGTCAAATTATTTTAAATGAAATCTGTTAGGAAATCTACACCATCCACTGTAGCTAAACTCACTTTAGGTAGGATGTTGCATATGTGCATATGTTCACAGTTTTGGTATGTATATAGGAAAGAAAAGAGCTAGGGAAATGGTTTTCTGATCATTAAGATCTTTGATATAATCTCATATTTTTCTTATTAAAGTAGCTAAATAAACTTGTTTACTACTACTGGTCTGCAGTACCTTGGTTGATATCCAATTGGTATACAACAGAAACTGGTTAAAAGGTGTTAACAATGTCACTTTACCTGTCTATACCTCAGTTTTCTGTTCTTCAGAATGAAGGAGCTTGGCTACATTATAAATTCTCATTTAGCACTTAGAATTTTTAGTGGTATAATTTATATGCTTCATTCCCAACCCACCAGTTGGCATAATTAACAACAAACTTGTCTCATTTTTAATTTTAAAACTTGGGAAAACCAAAAGTGACCTTAAAACTGGAAAGAAAGGGAAACCATTCTAAATTCTTATTGCCCCAGATGACTGGTTTTATACGTAATTTGAAAAGTAAATGTTTCATGGTATATCTATTTCTCCTATAATATATTTCTTCCTTCATTCAGATATTATGATCACTTACTCTCTGCTTTACCTGCCCTAGATTGTCTATTCACTTGCTAAAGACTGGTGCTATAATGAAGAGGTTAAGGCCTACTGCTCTATAATGAGAGAATAGGTTTAAAAAGTAATTGTCCCAGATAGGCAACCATGAACTAAAATTTAAGGTAGAATAAAAAAACTTATAAAATGTTATCTAAGGACTGGTTTGTTTCCTACAGTGTTATTAAGTTGCACTTGACATAGAATATAATTATTGTGGTTCAATTTTACAATTTGAGGAGTCTGTCATGTGTATTCACTTTTGAAACCAAAACCACAATCAACATAACGAACATTTTTATCCCTCATGAGTTTCCTGGTGGCCATTTGTAACCCATCTCTCTATTCCCAGGCAACAGCTATTCTTTCTTTCTCTACAGATGATCTTCCATTAAATATAATTTATATAAATTAAATGATACTATATATGCTTTTTAACAGGTTCTACATGTGCATGAATGTTTGTAGCAGCTTTATTTGAGTAGCCCCAACTGGAAATAACTCTATCAACTGGTGAATGGCTAAACAAATTGTGGTATATCTATGAAATGGAATCTCATTTGTAACCAGAAATCATATCAATATCAATATGCACAAGAACAACAAAAAAACTACATCTTAAAATAATAATGCTAAATGGAAGGACCAGGATTTTTGTTTTTAGTCCCAGTATTAGGCCCTGGTTCAAGCATCTAGCCCTCAGGGACTGGGGGATGCCTGTCCTCTCAGAAAACTCTTTTTTCCTTCAATAACCTGGGTTTTGGAGAATTTGGGACACCCTCTTTTTTCCCCCAGGTAGGGGAAGGACAACTGAGACATAGGTGCCAGGCCTTTCATTACCTCAAGGAAAACACCCTGGAGATCTCTCCTTTGACAATATAAAATTTAGGCCTTAAAAGGACGATTTGGCCAAAATGCCTCATATTCTATTATATGGCTTAGCTGCAATACAAATTTGGGACAAGCTCTATATGGCCTAAGAACAGAACCTCTAACTTCAGTGTCTTAAAAACTTGAATAATTTCCTTCAAATAAATGGCAGATAGGATGACATTCCCTAGTTTCAGGCCTTTTCTCTCCCTCCACTCTTCCCCCTCCCTGTGCAAATCATACTGTATCCACCTGATACTCCTGGATCAACCCTTCCCTCTCTATCTTCTCTTATTGTCCCATTATCCATCCTCCACAGATTCCTAAAGCTCCTACTGCTTTACCTCCTAACCCACCCCAGCCTCAAGACCATCTGCCTCTCCCCATCCACTAATCTCTACATGCTCCTGCATCACAGCTTTTCACCAGCTTCCTTCCCCGTGCCCCATGTCTTTTGTTGCCAACATTGGCCATCACCAACTTTCTGGCCTACACTGGCCACATATCCCTACAGGCCGCCACTTTCCACTGGCCATCAACTTCCACCCAAGGCTTCCCCAGTCACTGTCTCCCCCTAGCTACACTTCCTTTTCTCCCACACACTGACTCCCCCTCTAAGATATTTCAGCAGTCAAAAGTCATAGTATATTTCTTAAAGCCAGGACAAAAATCCAGCCCTTTTTTCCTATTTAAAACCTTTTCAACTCTTTAGTAATTTAAATCTCAGTACCAGAGAAGAACAAAATACCTCATCTCCCAGTTGGTCCCTTCACTCAGTCAATATAAACTCCAAAATTTAAACAAACAAACAAACAAACAACCTCAGATTCCACAAAGGAAGCTTTTAAATTGGCTTTCAGGTCTTTTAATAAAGGGTTTATTTAATAAAGATGGAAAGAGGGTAGAGAAAAAGAAAATGGCACTGACAGCAGCCCTGAAAACAGAAAAGGTTATTTTTTTTTTTAATATTGGCTGCCACTTTTAAGACTTTTTCAGAGATAGTTACTAAAAAGGTCCAGGCAAGAACACCATACCCTTCTACAAGATGAAAACCCTACCACTGGCCTCCACTACAACTCTACATTCCTCAGGAAGCATCCTCTGCTGGGGCCCTGAAACTGTGTCCTGAAAGACCATGAAAGTGAGAATGTATCCTCCTTAGAACGGGAGACAACATTTGCCTTCTGAAACTGGTGGTCCCCCAAGTTGACAAAAACTGCTTTCATCTGGCCACCATGTTGGACTTCAAAATGGGCTCAATTTCATCACACCTGAATGGCCTTAAGTAACTAAATCTCTGACAAAGGGGCCCTTTACACTTTCTTACAGGAATGATGCTGTTTCTACACCAACAAGTGTGGCCTGGTTTAAGAGAGCATCACCTGACTCCAGCAAAAGACTACCCATTTATACTCTCAGAATGAGGGATCCTAGTTTGACAGCCCAAGGGGATGTTAGATATTACACCTCTTGAGCCCCTATACTGAAATTCTCCTGTTATTAACCATTACTCCTGTGTCATCCAATTCCTGTCTTCTTTGATTCAAGACAGTATAGAAAAGGTGTTAGCTGTGGCTTCAAGCCAATTCTTATTATTCCCCAAACCCTTTTCCAGCATACCCCAAACCTGTACAGCCCTACTAACACCTGACTTATTCCACTGAGGACAACTATGACCCTATTCAGCAAGACACAGTTCCAAAAGACTAACCTTTGACCTTTTCAGCCCTTTTTTATTTTATTTATTTATTTATTTATTTATTTTTATTTTTTATTGAATGGTAACTATGTACACTAATGCACTTCTGGGGTACAGTGTGGGGTTTTCACATGCAATCCCAGCCCTTTTAACAAAAGTAGGGAATGTTAGGTGCCTATACCCTTCCCCCACCTACCCTCCCAAAACAAAAGGCCTACTGGGCCCCAACCCAAGAGCTTTGCGAGAAAAACCCTAGCCTGCCAATTTTTGCAACCTGCGGAGTCTACTCTCTATGCCCGATAAAAAATAAGCCCCCAACCACTGTCAGTGCAGCTGCCATCTTTGCCCAGGTGGGTTTCAGTCCCCTTTCATTAAACTTGGCCTGAACCTCTCCTGGTCTCATCTCTGGGTACACTGCTCAACCCCTTTCACTGTCATTATAAATTTTGTTTACATTTTTAGCAGTTAGCATCTTTAATGTCGCAGGTCTAAATTTCATCAAGAACTTTTTCCTCTTAGTAATACTAAAAACATGATAGAGTTTTGTTGTTTTTCATGGTGTGTGTGTGTGTGTGTGTGTTTCTATTGTTTGTTTTTATCTAGGCAACATAATTATTCTCCCCATAATTCCCAGGGGGAGAAAATATACAATGCCCAGAAAAATGCTGAAATTGACAACAGTGAGGGAGTGCTACTTCCATCAGATGTTAAAACCTATTATAAATCTATGATAATTAAAGCAGCATAGTCCAGGAAAGTGAATATAGACTGATCAATAAGGAAACACAACATCTATCAACCCAAATACATAAAATAATTTAGTATGTAATAAATGTGGCATTTAAAATTCTAGGGGAACTGATAAATGGTCCTGATTCAGCTAGGTATTCAATTCACATAAAAGAAAATTTATATTGTCCTTAAAGATGTAAAAAGATGACCAACCCCATTTATAGTAAAAGAATTTCACCTATAAACTTCACAAAGATGAAAACATTGACAAGGGTATTGGGAATCATCACTCTTATACACTACTGGTGGGAATGTAATTAGTTCAACTTTTATGAGCAGTTTATCCAAATTGATTAAATTTAGGATGAACATGCTCTTACCTATAGCTATTTTATTTTTGAGTTCATATTACAATTGTATCCTTGGAAGATATACAAGAACCTGCTTATACTCTAGTTGCTATATCCAGTAAGAAAAAAGGAATGACTGGGGGCAAGGAAGTCAGTTTAAATTGTTTATTCTATATACTCTTGGATATGCATTTTAGGCATTACTGATTCAAAAATAAAAATACTAGAACCAAAAAATTGTGTTCTGTTTAATATTTAGTCAAATACAAATTTATCATATTTAATTTCAGTTTTACTTCTTTCCCTACAAAGTCTACATTTTTTTTCTAAATAAGGTTTTTAAATTTCTAACCTAGTTACCAAATATAATTTTATGTCATTTTTATTTTATGTTGGTTATTATTCATTATGAATTAAACTAAAAGACTAACGTTATTTCTTGGCTGCTCTGGGAAAAAAAAATTGTAAGCAAGGATACTTTGGTATGGTCTATTATCATCCTTAGGAAAGCAAGAGCAAAAATCAAAGAAAATCTTCAGCTTCAAAATCATGAGGTCAACATGTTCTATAGATGTGACAACTTTCCCTTTTAAGACAACCTTGAATGTTATTAAAGTCATCTAAACAATGTTTTTTTTTTTCTTTCAAGGGGCTCTTGCATAACTGTTTTCATTTATGTTCTGTGAATAAATGAAAGATTTTCCATAGATGAAGACAGATCAGGGTATAATATATTGGATGATTTTTCCTTCTCTAATTAAAATATATTGGTTCTTACAATTATCAGATATCTGGTTGCATCCAATATGTATCTCTTAGCAAACCAGATCCTGAATGGTGGTCCAATTAGGAACTAACATTAAGCCCCCACTTTAATTTCCAAAATAAGAGAGGTTCTTGTTTCTACAATTTGAAGAAATCATCAATAGTTAGAAAGGTTGATATAAATAATCCTATTTATATTAATAGGATTATATTAATAATATTATATTTATATTAATTTATATTAATAATCCTATTTAAATATTACACTAGGCATTTCTCCTAGTTTTTATAAATATAATAACCCAGAATAGAACTGAGATGATTCATTATGTCCCTGGAAAATTAGGGAAGCCGACTAGGTTAAATAATTATTTCTTTTAACAACATTAATTGAGCATTTACTTAACACCAGGCTACAGAGACATTGAATTTACAAAGATGAGTAAGACATGTTTCTGCATATCGAGGGACCCTGGCATTTACTGAATCCCTGAATTGTCCTGTTCCATTGCCATGTAGGTGGGTGGAAATGAATGTGGTTGTTAGATCTTTCACATAGAGTCCTAAGACAATTAAAGACTTCAGCTTTAGGGAGTAGCTTAAGAAAACTTTTTTTTTTACCCACCTAATGGTGAAGTTCACTCTTGCAGTTCCCTCCATATCCTGTGCCATTAAGATGCCAATTGATTGCTAATTACTCTGCATTATCCATAAGCCAGCTACAAACATTTTTAATGGCCTGCTCTTTGTTGCAATTTAGGGGCAGTGCCTGCTGCATCTTTGTACTTTGGAACATTTCTTTCGGAGCCTACAAAGTGTTTGGCTAACATGTAGGGGCCTGAGGAAGATTAAGCAAAAACTTTGTCCTGTGAAATATAATCCTGCCACACCCTGAAATGGATAGATGACTGTGTCATGCCAGTGTGCACACATAGACCAGTAAGTGGAAGATTTGTCAGCCAGAATTTATGAAAGGTGCTACTGCACAGCCAGCCAATTCTGCCAAAGGAGAAAGCCACCTGCCAAGGGCAAACACGTGAATGGCCATGAACATCACGTTCTCCTGTCTCAGTTGGTTTGGAGCACTCAGAGTAGCGACCAAAGCATAGCAGTCAGGGCAGTAAATAAATCTTGCCCTGCCTAACGAAGTGACTGTGTGTTGAGTATAAGATTTTTCTATATCTGAGGTAAACAAGTGATTCTCAAGCAACTCCAAAGCAAAGTGTAAAACAACGGCTGAAAAATAACTACAGCTTAGATTGGCCTGATCACTTGAACTCTGTGGTGGATGGAGAGACACAAAACTATCAGGAATTAAACTGAAATGAATCTCAACGTCAGTGATTTCCATTGCTCCTCTAGAGTCTTGTGGAAGACTTAGGATAACTGGGCTAGCATTACTGAAAATAAAGAATGAAGTAGGTCATTTGAAAATCTGGAATAGTTTTATTTAGTGTGGCATAGATCACATATTAAATCATCCTCCCAAATTTCCACCCATGTCTTGTTTAATTAAAAACAGAATAGATTTCTTGAATAATTGTTTTATCCACAATTCTGTAATTGCTCTCTAAATAGAGAACTGTTTAGAAGGACTAGTTTCCTAGCAATGTGTGACCTTTCCAACTGTATCCCTTTTCATCTTGTGCAGATCCTATCTTTTAAAACCATGCCTTCACTATGTTTCTCATTAAAGATTGTTCTCCATTTTCCCCAAATTTAATGGATGGAGCATATTCTCTATAAAAATGAATTAATGTTCATCTTTTGTAGATATTTTTGGTGCCCCACCCAGATCCTCTTTAACAGGCAAGTGCATGAACCCTACAGCTTCTGAGAACATTCACTGATAGCTTACAGCTGCCCTTTCTCTGCAGAATCAACCTTGGCTACATAAGACCCTCTCAATCCTGGAGGAAATATTATCAGCTTACAGCCAATGACTTAAAGCAGTACGTAAGTCAGCCCTTGTCTCAAGGTAGGGCTGATTCTGAAGTAAAATTCATGCTTCAGAGCTCCCTGTTGACCAGGCTGCCATTAGACTATAGCTAAGGTATAAGCATGTTCTGCTTTCTTCTGCTTGATCCTGCCTCATTTATTCCTCGTCCCTTGAGAACATTAACACAAGAATCCCTTCCTCAGGCTCTGCTTCAAGTAAACTTGACAATCACCATCCTTATAAACATTTATGGCAGGTGAATAGGTATAGGGTTGGTAGGGTTATAGGAAGGGGTTTAGCATACATTGTACTCTTATTGTACTCTAATAGGTGTTTGCTAAATGAGTGGATTTTCCAGGCTTGATCCTTGGATTAATAGTAGCACGGCTATCATCAAAAGATCTACTTCTCAGGCAGAGCCAGACTCCCTGATTCACTCCTGGGCTGGAAATGAAATGACTAGGAAAATTTCATAAGACTCACTGTTGAATAGAAGGAAATTGATGACTGTTAATGATGTTCATTAGTCAGCAGGGATTATTAAGTGCCAGCTTTCCCCAGCATGTTACTAAGTACCTAGGTCTGTGGTAGGTTCAATGAAAAAAAAAATCATTTTGTAAGTAAGATAAATTTTATCTCAATGTGAAGATAAAACTTTCTCTAGCTCAACAATTGGGGGAATTATAAGACAGTATGTAATCACAGGGTAAAATGTACTTTACAGGTATTAAGTTCCAAAGAAGTTTAGAGAAGTGAGAAATCATGTGGGCATTGGGCGTTGACAAGTTAGGCAAGTCTTCTTGGAGTAGGTGTGTGTGGGAGGAGCAATGGGGGAAGCCATTCCAAGTGGGAGAAGTGGTAAGAACAAAGGTGTGGAGACATTAACGGGGATGCCAGTGTTTGCCAGGACACAGAAAAGTAGAGATTGTTTCTCCTCAGTTTGCTCCCTCTTCATATCACTATCCCACTTTCTTATTTCCATTTACTATTCATTCATTAATTCATTCAGTCAACAAATACTTTTTGAGTACCCACTCTATCCCAGAAACTGCACTGTGTCTCATGGAGGGAATGAACAGAATACCCATCCTGCTCTTAGGAACTGACAGTCTCCAGATAGATAAATTCAGCAAACAGACGATTGCAATACAAGGTTGTGATGGTGCTTAAAGAGTAAGCACAGGGCGCCAGAAGAAAACAAAGAGAGGCATGGAATTTAGATGGAGGGAAAGGTTGAGAAAAAGCTTCCCAAGGAAGGGATATCTAATCGAAGACCTAAAGGATGGATAGAATTTGGCTAGGTGAAGGAGGGTGCAAGAATATAGTTCAAGAGATGCATGAAACTTTGAGGAAAGTGTTTCAGTGTGGCTCGCTTGCATAGGAGAGACTGAGAAGATCAATAACCAGTGGCCAGATCATTCACTGCCATGTAACTAAGCAAAGGAGTGTGGACCACATCTCTAGGATCAGGATAACCACTGATTGATTAAACTATTAAAATGACATCATCAGATTACTATTTCTGAAACATTGCTTCAGCTGGAGTAGTTTGAATAAGTCAGTAGAGACCAAATTGGGAGCTAAAGGACACAATAAGAAACTGTTATACTCATGGCAAATGGTGGGGAGAATAGAGAAACAGAGAGTTAAGAGTGTCTGGCTGGTTTGAGGTGCTGGGAGATTGAGGACTAAAGACCCCATTCTTGGCAAAGGAAAGCAACGCCAGAAAAAGAGGGAAATTAAAAAGTAAGCTCAGTGAGTTGGAACAAAGAAAAGTCAGCTAGTTTACATTTAAGCTAGCCACTGCTAGCAAGCCTCCTGCCTTTTCTGAAATTCTAGCCTGTTGGGGATACAGCTTACAAACACCCCTGCTGGGTCTGTGAGTACTCGAAGAAAAATAGTCATAGAAGAGACTATGGCAAAGACCTAGAAAGATACATTAACTGGGTCATTCCCTGTCTAGTAAACAGGCAAAGCAGATAGTCATTGTGGAGATTTGCATTTGCCTGGGGACAGAGATCAAGGGAATAGCTCGAGCCCTGAGAGATGGGCAGAAGAGCTTATATCTCTTATCATAGAGGAATATCCTTTGTGGTAGCACGGGAGGAAAATTTCTCCTTCCCATCTGATTCCTCAGAGGAGATTAATGCCAGTGGCATTTAACTCCACAAGAAAGTAGTGGAGTTTAACACCTCCCTAGAAGTCTGTGTGTGTGATCTCAAGCGGGAGGCTCTCCCAATACAAGGTTCAGATTTCAGATTTCTCAAGGCGAGTCAAACCCTTACATAATATCAATAGAGGAGCTGATATGCTCACTCAAAAGCTGCTGTAATCTTTGTTCCCTCCCTCATCTTAACCTCTGGACAAATAGATTCTAATGAAAGCAGAGTGGAGCAAACACTTGGTGCCATTGCCGGAATCCCACAAACAGGCAATGGACCCCTGAGTTCCCACTTTTAATTCTATTCTGTGTCTCATGTCTCTTTCATTGCCATCATTTCTAACTCTATATTTCTTCAGTTGGTTGCTGCCAGTTTCCACAAGTCTTAGCAGACCCTGACCTCAGGGTGGGTCCCTGACATTGGGGAGAAGAGAATGAGAATGGTTTAGAATAGTCCTGGAGAATTTAGCTTAAGCAACCAACATGGGGAGTGATGGCATTTCAACCAACTTGGAAAACATGAGAAGAAGAAGACGACTTCAGAACAGGTGAGTGTTTCTTTTTGGATGGGATGAGTTGGAGAATCCTGAGGATATTCAAGTGGGGGGTTGAATAGATGGGAAGTTACGAGAAAGCTTTGGGTGGTGATACAGTTTTGGAATTTCTACTAACAAATCATTCACTTTATTGTCATCTTACTCTATTGAATGACGTTGCAGCCCTCTCACTCAGGCTAGAATTCATACTTCCTTTAAGAGGTCTGTGGTTGGGCTTCATAATATTCACAGACTTCCTGGAAATGGCATGCAAAGTCTGGGATATGAGTAGATATGTGCATGTTCCTGTACTGTAAGCCATAGATTTTTATGGAATTTTCAAAAGCTTGCTTGGCCCTCCCCTTTGCCCTGCCGCCAAAGTAAAGAGATTCAAAGGTGAGTAGAGGTCTTGCTCTTTTCCTCTCTTTATATTTACTTATAAGTTCTTCAGTCTTACCTATGAAGCAATATTTATACCCCTCACCTTTTCTCATTGCTAGTTTTCTAGTTCAAATCCTTACTACTTGGAATTTTAACTGTTTCTGTTGGGATGCCTCAAGTTTCTAAAATATTTTTTGTTTCCTCAAAGTGCTACTGAATAAACTAAGCTGAACACCCACCCTGATAAGTGGCAGGAAGCGTTACTTTTGACAGTCTCTTCTAGTAACAATCACCTTAGTTTATTGATTCTTGCAATCTAGTTATTAAAATATCAGACTTGGGTGGGGTGTAGTTGCCTGTAATCCCCGCACTCTGGGAGGCTGAGACAGGTGGATTGCTTGAGCTCTGGAATTTGAGACCGGCCTGAGCAATAGTGAGACCCTGTCTCTACTAAAAATAGAAAAACTAGCTGGGCATTGTAGCAGATACCTGTAGTCCCAATTACTCAGGAGGCTGAGGAAAGAGGATTGCTTGAGCTCAAGAGTTTGAGGTTGCTGTGAACTATGATGATGCCATGGTATTCTACTTAGGGTTAAAGAGTCAGACTCTTTCTCAAAAATAAATAAATAAATAAATAAATAAATAAATAAATAAATAAATAAATATCTAAGACTTCCTTCAAAGCACCTTGTATTATATAAATTAGATGTTACTGGGCTGCTGGAAGCTGAATGCACAAGAGTAGGCTGTGACTGGTTCTATATCTCTTTCCTTCCCATCTCAGACAGCTGTTCTGCTCCTGGGGATATCAACAAGGTCAGGGTGAATGAAAACAACTCATGTGATCACCTGTATGTTGAATGTGGAAAGCTGGCAATCCTTGCCTCCCAGTCAGCTGACACTTTCCCTGGTCTAATCTTTGGGTGTCAGTAATCAGCCTCCAGTTAGATGGTATGATGTCTTAGGTGGTTTTGATGCCAGCCAGCAGTCTTACAGAGCTAATGTGGCTTCCTCTCCTCACTCTGATGGGTGGCTCTCAGTATCCTTCTCACATTAGTCTATAATTCACCAGTATGACCAGTCAGTTGCAACCCACACCTGGGCTAGGTCTATAGAAAGTTTGAAATCCTTGTTATGCTTCAATTAGTATAAAACTGTGAGGGGGGACCTTGGTTCATTTGCTCTGTCTTAGGATCCAACATCCATGATATTCTGTGCATTCTCCTGGGACTATGAGCTTCCAGGTGCAGCAAATGTTTATAACAGTCTTCCCTTCCTAATGATGTTTCAAATTTCATGACAGAATCTCTAGGAGACACTTGGCTTGGTTACACAGAGAAAAATAGCTAAACTATTTTCCTATCCACCCCATTTGGAGAGAATTTGAAGATAGTAAATAATGATTCAAAAACTCAATACTCCCCCTAAAGAGGACCCCCCCTCCCCCTGCATCCTGGATTTACTCTATGTGGGTTGCTTTACTGGTTCTTCTGAAAAGTCTCCTAATTCAGAGATGTATAGCATTGGTTTTCAGCTTTGAGATGTCTCTTCTTGGTAAGGGCAATAGGTAGGTGTCTCAGTATGTCTGCAACTTCATATTATTATCCCTTATCTGGTACTCATGATACAATTTCTTATCTCTCCTAGATAGTCTTCCTAGGTGTTTTAACTTCTGACCCTCTTTCTTCCATGGCCAAGATGAATATCTTCAAACTGGTCTCCAAGGTCCAGTTTTAAAATATGACCTCCATGTCCTTTGTTGTCTCAGTCCCCGTCATGAGCTCACTAAATAACATTAGCATGAATCACACAGGTCTTGCCCTATTGCATCTCCATGTTATGGTTGATGCCATCTCTTCTACCTATGACATCCCTTCTTTAATATTGACTGAAAATCTTCTACTCATTCTTTAGGTCAGCTTCAAATGTTATCCTCTCTATAGTTTTGTTACCCCCCCCCTTTTTAAAAATAGAAATAATCCCATCTATGCCTTTTGCAGTAAGCTTTTACTTATATGGTTCTGAGAGACTGTAGAAAAAAGCAAAGCGGATATATACCTTATTTATCACATTATCACCATGAGCTTAGTAAGGTGCTTTGAACATAGCAAATGTTCAACAGTTTAGCTAGACTGAAATGATAGGTTAAGTGAGGTCAGATCATGGGAAGAGTCTTAAACGACCTAAAGTATTAGTCCAGTTGGTATGTATTAAAGACCTGGGAGCAGAGGCATACAAATTTCTCAGGGTCATATGTTTTGCGATTTATAAAAGTACTCCCATTGTAATCACTTATGAGCATATTTGGCAAAGCAAGACACAAAACTATAATAAAATCTCACAAACTATGATGACCTGCCTGACAGGGCAGTCTCTGCTTATCAGTATCTGGAGGACAAACTAAAATCACATGCTTTGGTTATAATGCATGATCCACAAGTAGGGACATGGAGTCTAAAAGAAGATCAAGTGAGAGTATTCCTCAGAAAAAAACCTGTGTCCCCCAGAAAATATCACCATGCCTGATGCCAGGACTCCAACTGGGTGAGGGACAGGGTGGGGGTGAATGACACTGATTTTAGCTATTTAGCTACCAAACCCTGGTAGGGGGTAACGAAGTCCATATGTGTGTGAATTGGCAACTTGAGCATCCGATGTACAGCTGTGTTGCCAGTGCCATCAGGTATCTGAATATCAGGGCTCTAAGAACACAGAGCTTCTGGGCAACTTCATCTGCCATGATGGTTTTGGGTAGAAGGCTTCAAAGAGGGTTCAGGAACCTTTTTGTGTAGTCTTTGGCTACACACAAAAAACCTATTTATATGAATAATATGTCATTTGCCATTCCTAAACCTTACAACTGATAACACAGAGATGTATGATGCTCTAAAAATATATAGAAGCTCATCTCGATGTACCTAAATTTAATTTGGGTTGCTAATTTTCAACAAGATCTAATAATGTACATGAGCAATTCAATAAATACCAATCACATGTACTTCAGCTATCCCTGACTCATATCTTTCCTTATCTGATAAGCACATATGTGTCCTCACATGACCACGTGCCCATTCTTTTTGTATCTATACCTACAAAAAGAGGCATGTGCATATGCAAACACATCCACCTTCACCAAACTGCGGAGTCCTACTAACTTTCCTCTCCTTCTAGCCTGTCCTGAACTATGCTGCTGTTTTAGATCATTCTCTAACCAACCAGCTATACTCTAGGTGGAACAGCTGTGGTCAGAAACTTGGCCAGGACTTGTTGCCAAGAGAGGGTTAGCGGTGGCTGAGTGAGCACTGTTGAGTATAGATGTGGAATGCGGGTGAAGCCAGAAAAGAGGCACAGCTGATGTCCCTTCCTCAGGAAGACACTCCCCCCCACCCGCCATCCCCCGTGAGATGACCGAAGGCAGCTGTGTGCTGCTGATGCGAGGAAAATGAGATGGTAGAGCTTAGCTTCAGAAGCAGCAGCTGCTGGGGTCGGGAGGGTGCTGCCAGGTCACCCCTGGTTACTGCTCTAATGCCCCTGTGTAATGACAGAAAGTGGCTGGCTCGCCTCTGGTTAGATTGCATTGGCAAAGTGTGTTGAGTTTCTCTGTATTCGAGGGCCAGTGCGTGATCACACCTATAAGCAGATGCATTTCCTCACATACACACAGCTATTCATATGTATACAGACAACTGCCCTTAGGATGATTTATAAGACTTCTGATTAGTAGTAAAGCCACAGGTTAACAGGGGTCAGCCTAATATGTCCAATGCCCTTGTTTGTTTTTCTCCTGGAAGTTAATGATCTCGCCCATTGGGAAGAAGATCTTTTAGTTAACTGGAGAATCTTGTTCAAACCATACCATTCCATACTCATTCCCTTCCGAAGGAGACCACTGGAGCCATGCACCCTCACACTTTTGGGACACGTTTGTTCAAGAGTTCCTAAACCACCAAGATTCAATCTTAGGAATATATACCAATTACAGTCTCGGATCCCAAGATCACTTATATTTCATATGAGGGTTCCTGCTTAGTGACATTATGAAAACAGACTCAATTAGTTCTTGGTTTCTCACTCTGAAGCCCCCATCACAGCTTTTTGGTGCCTTACTCTTCCCGTCATGACCAGTGTCTTTCAATAGTTTCTCTGATGTCCACTAAGCTGTTCAATTTGGAATAATCTTCTATTTGCAATGTCTCACACAACCCAATTCGCACCAGTAGTGCTGTCATCACTGCAGAAAGACTTGTGGCTGCAGAAAGACCTAGGATGAGAAATAAAAATCCAACTGTTGAACTCACTTGTCTTTGCCATCTTTCTCCCAACTTTTGAGCTCTTAGTACCCTTTCTTTCGTCTCGTCTTGCACCCCTCTTGATATGCTCCCTCTCTTTGATTTGGGATTGGACACATCTTTGATTTCAGTCCTTCTTGGCCATCTCGTCAGCAACAGCTGCCTTTTCAGCTTGACTTCAATCTTTATATTTGCCTTGGATAAATCCATAAGCTGAATGCATCTGTCGCTGACAGCTGGAAATTATAATCTGCCACTATGTGATTCCCTTTGGGGCAGGAGCTGAGCAACATAGCTTAAAAATTAACATTTGGATAGTAGAGTTATTCTTTTCCTTCAGTAGCCCCCATGAAAATTCTTCTCTTAGTGCAATATTTGGAGGACACCATTTGACTATAATAATTCATACTAAAGTACAAATGACTACTAGGCAGCTAATCACATTTATGGCTCTCTGAAAGAATTATTTCAGAGGATGGCAACTTCTTTTTTACCTGTGTGAGAAATGAGAAAACCCTTTTCCAGATTCTGGTTTCAAAAGGATCTGCCCTGAAACATATCTAGCCTCCTGATATCAGTTTTTTTTTAATCTCCTTTTTACTTCCACTTAACGCTCACTTTTCTAAGGACTAAGGATAGCCACCCTTTGGTCTTCTTCAGAGTGAGACTTACATCTTTCTTTGGGGCCCAAACCTGGAAATTCAATATCTCTTGCTGGTCATTCCAATTTATTAATGAATTAGCTTATTGGGAATTATGATAAGGTGGGTTCTCCTCCTCTCCAACAAACAAGCTCTCCTTAATTCATATTGTCAGTTTTTTTCCTTTGAACTATTCCATTTCTCATAGGCCATTTTTCTTTTCTGCATAAACCACAAATAAAAAATGTAAAGAATTGGAGCTTATGCTCTTTTATTAGAGATCCATGGTAATTATGAAAATTATAGCATCTTATACATATCTCATTTAAATGTTATCTTAGCCCTCTGATGGAAATTACTTGTCTTAGAGTATAGTTAAAGAAATTGAGGTTTAGACATATTAATTTGCCTAAAGTCATGTAGCCAACAAGTGGTGGTTTGTAGGTTAGGATCAATGTATGTCTAATTTCAAATTCTGTGTGCCTTCCACTAAACCTATCTGGCTAGGGAGTATCTATTGTGATTAATAAATGCATATGTTTTTCTCCCTTCAAAGTTGAAGGCCATGTTAGTGACTAATGTTAATTTTAGTTTTTACTCCTTATTCTTTTATTTTGCTATTTATTTAATTTAATTTTGTTATTAAATCATAACTATATACATTGAAGCATTTATGGGATACAATGTGCTGATTTTATATACATTTTGGAATGCTTACATCAAACTGTTTAACATAGCCTTCACCTCACTTACTTATTATGTTAAGACATTTATACTCTACTCTTAATAGATTTGACATGTACCCTTGCAATATGCACCATAGGTGTGGTTCCATCATTTATCCTCCCACTATCCACCCTCCACTCTCCCCTCCCTTCTTCCTCCTCTTCCCTCCTTCATCCTGGGCTATAGTTGTGTTTTATCTTACATATAAAGTGTGGGTGATTATAAATTGGTTTCATAGTATTACTAAGTACATTGGATACTTTTTCTTCTATTCTTGAGATACTTACTATGAAGACTATGTTCCAGCTCCATCCATGTAAACATAAAACAGGTAAAGTCCATCTTTTTTAAGGCTGCATAATATTCCATGGTGTGTGTGTGTGTGTGTGTGTGTGTGTGTGTGTGTGTGTATAAAATCACAATTTATTAATCCATTCATGGGTTGATGGGCACTTGGGCTTCTTCCATGACTTGGCAATTGTGAATTGATCTGCAATAAACAATCTGTTGCAAATATCTTTGTCGTAAAGTGATTTTTGGTCTTTTGGATATATATCTAGTAGAGGAATTGCAGGATCAGATGGCAGGTCTACTTTTAGATCCCTAAATGTGTGTTCTCCAAACTTCTTTCTAAAAGAAGCAAATGAGCTTGCATTCCCACCAGCAGTGCAGAAATGTTCCCTTTTCTCCATATCCACATCACATCAACATCTGTTGAATAGCCAAGACATTACTCAGAAATAAAAACAAATCAGGAGGAATCACGCTACTAGACTTCAGACTATACTATAAATTGATGTGATTAAAACAGCATGGTACTGGCACAAAAATAGAGAGAGAGATGTATGGAACAGAATAGAGAACCAAGAGATGAATCCAGACACTTATCATCATATGATCTTTGATAAGCCTATCAAAAATATAAATTTGGGGAAAGACTACCTATTTAACAAATGGCGCTGGTTGAAGTGGCTGGTGACTTATAGAAGACTGAAACTGGACCCACACCTTTCACCATTAATAAAAATTGACTCTCCCTGGATAAAAGATTTAAACTTAAGACATGGAACTATAAAGGTAATTGGAGAGAGTGCAGGGGAAACACTTGAAAAAATTGGCCTGGGAGAATACTGAATGAGGAGGACCCCTCGGGCAATTGAAGCAACACCAAAAATCCATTACTGGGACCTGATCAAACTAAAAAGCTTCTGCACTGCCAAGAACACAGTAAGTAAAGCAAGCAGACAGCCCTCAGAATAGGAGAAGATATTTGCAGGTTATATTTCTGACAAAGGTTTGATAACTGGAATCCACAGAGAACTCAAAGTTATTAATAAGAAAAGAACAAGTGATCCCTTTTCATTGTGGGCAAGGGACATGAACAGAAGCTTCTCTGAAGAAGACAGGCGCATGGCCTACAGACACATGAAAATATGCTCATCATCTTTAATCATCAGAGAAATACAAATCAAAACCACTTTGAGATATCATCTAACTCCAGTAAGACTGGCTCACAAAACAAAATCCCCAGATTTACTCCTTATTCTTAACATTCCTCAAGTTCAAGCAAAAACTGATGTGTTTCCATTATGGCTAAACAGTCAGCTCATCTCAGCCCTCAGCTTTGGCCTCCTGACCACCAACAAGTGAGACAAACCTGCCTTAGCAGGTTTTTAGTAACCCCCATTGTTACTGCATCTCATCTGCATTTCTGTATTATGAATATGTGTATGTGTTTCTTCATATTATGATGATTTGACCTCTTACAAATGCTTCTAACTGGGGACAGCCTGCCAGTGTGGTGGGGGTGGGGGACTAGCTGAGTTTTAAAGACAATAAGGATTTACTGGATCATACATTCAATATACAAAACTATTAATCCAGAGCCCTCCCTCGTCCATCTGGCTTGGTCAGTCTAGGAGGCAATAGTCCTGTATCTGGATCATCCCAGGGCAAGGTAGGAGACAACTGGGGACCAGCACTTTGGCTCAGAGCCTGCCCAGATCACTCACACTAGCCAGTCCTCAACTGCTTTTGCTGCCCTGCCTTGTCTCTCCCTTGGCAACCCCAATAAAGTCTCTGCCCTAAACCTTCCCTTGCCCCTGTGTTCTGCCCCTGAACACCTTGGTGCCTTTCCCACATAGCTTTGCATGGTGCATTGTGCCTCCTGCCTCCGGGATCTCTGAGTATAATAAACCTTTTCTCCTGAGCCTTTCTTCTGCCTCCTCTCATGGCCACACCTGACTATCACATAAAGGAAGACAAAACAATTTCCCTCAGAACTAAGAATATAACTTGCCCTGTTCTTTGCCTCAGAGGAGCTAATAGTTTATTTGATAAGCAGAGAGTGAGTTGAGCCTAAGAAGTTGAAAGTAAATGTACACTTTTCTCTTGACCTATGGACAGAATATAAGCTCGGGATGTGCAGCTGGGAAAAATTCTAAACCACAGATCCCAGTTTGTGAGTTTGTGAGGCAAATAAATACTGTGACGGTTGTTACTTAGTGGCAGCTGAGCTCATCTGCCAGTTTTGCATATATTCCTCTACATTTTCTAAGGCAAGCCACAGATGTTTTCCCCCTTGTGATCACACCTGCAGAACTAAAACCAGTTGAAAAAAAAAAAAAACAGGATAGCAGATGTTTTGAAATTGGAACAGTTAGAATATTGGACAGGGGGGAAAAAAGCCCACCAAAACAATTCTAGTCTTCTATCTGTACACATGCCAGAGAGTCACTTCTTTTTACTATGATACAAAAGACTAGCAGTCCTGACTTTTTGTTTCCACCCTAATGCAGAGGGAAGTTTTGATATTTTATTTACATAAAAGATGATGGTTTTAGTGCAGCCCCGAATCTCAACTCACCTTTAATAAATTGTCCCACAGTGTTCGTGACCCAACAGCATAAAATAAAGGACCGCTTTTAAGGCATATGAAGGCATCACATTTGCTGATGCAAAAATGTAATACTCTGATAGGAAAGTTAATTAAGCAATAAGACATGACATGACGTGAATTATTATGTAATAACTCACGCCTTTGGTGTAGCTAGGCACAAACCTGAAGGCCAAGTATCCCCACAGCATCTGGGCATGAATTACGCTACAATAATTCAAGCCCCAGAGTTTTCCAATGAAGCAGGGGGTTGGGGGAGGGCAAGAAAACCAAGGACAAAAATTGATCTCTGGCAAGTGAGAGAGGATGAAAAGGAGGTTAGAACTACATGTGCTTCCCTTGAAACAATACGTTTATGATAAGAATTTGAGGATGACGGACACTGGAATTCTTTTGTATCATTTCTCATAGCTTCAAGAAAACACTGCAAACTTCCGACTTAGGGCCTGTTACGATATACTGAGAAAATGCTTTGTCAGAAGGATGCGTGCTTGCCGTTCAGCAGCTGCAGTGGGTTCTTCTTGACACAAAGGAGGAAATGATTCATCTCTTTATAACTCTAGAGATTTTATCTTCTGCCTCTCATTCCGGGGAAATAAATGTCCTAAGAATCCAAAGCCCAGGGTCGTGAGACGTGCGGGGATCCAGTTCCCCAGTGCTCTGACCCATGGAAATGCTACTTCCCTGGCTTCCCTGTACCCAACGTGAAATGGGGGTCAAGTTTTGGCTTTGGAACAAAGGCATGAAAAAGGTCCAATTCCTCAGGCATCAGTCTGACCTGACGAACTAAAGAGAAACCATGCAGGAGCCATAACACAAAGACGGACACAGAATGAACTCATTGGTGTGCAGAGAAAAAATGGGTGCAAACGTAGGTTGCTGATTTTCCTGCCCCTTTTCCTCCCTTTCACGGGCATACTAACCTGATGAATGGTGATGGACCTAACCAGCCCCAGTGAGGGGACAGGGCCCTGTTAGTCTCACAGCTGGATGATAACTTGAGAGCCACTCATATCACTCTCCGTTAAAATCCTCTGTGATAGTAATAAGAAAAAAAATCTACAAGAGGAAGCAGCAGCATTTCCCTCCATTTAAACGTTGACGTGTGGAACTGATTGACAAGAATGTGTCCTGTCCAGCCTCACTCAACCCAAGCGGCACACGGAACAGCTTTACCATCTCCCTCTTGTTCTCCTCCTTTAACCTTCAGCCACAGACTGGGGAGAGATGAGCAGTTCAGCAAATCTGTGACTTCAGATCTTACAAGTTTGCTGGTAAAATTCCAAAATTCAGAGACCATGCCTCCCTCCATACGACTAACATATGGTATTAACAAATTTTATCAACACTGTATAAAGGGAACAGCTCCAGAATGTGTTTCTGTTATTCTTACAGTTACTCTGTTGCCTTTCAGCATGGCACTGATATTGCCTCCCTTTGGTCCTGTTTGAAATGCTTATTTTAACATTTATTTCTTCTTTTAAATAGCTTTATTGTAGAAGTCTTACTTTATTTGGTAAGTTGATATTCAGTCTCTTGGTTGAGCAGGTGGAGATCTCATACTTTCCTATTCATCTTACAAAAATCGACAGCATATTTGATTAACAAATTCTCCATGGGGAACAAGTGTTTGGATGAACAAAGATACTCTATAGCAGGGTCATCAAACTTTCTCTAACAAGCCAAATACTGAATATTTTAAGCTTTGTAGTCCTGTCGCAACTATCTGATTCTGCCATCTTGGTGTAAAAGCAGACTTAGACAATACGTGAAAGAATGAGCTTTGTTCCAATAAAACTGAGTTTATAAAAATAGGCAGCACACTGAATTTGGCTGAACAGCGGTAGTTTACCAATGCATGAGGTAGAGAGTTCAAGAGAAAGAGGACCAGTTCTGTCCTCTTCCTTTACATCATGAATTCTCAACAACTTACAGGAATGAAGGCCAGTAAGTTAGCATGTAGAAAATTCAGTAATATAGAGAAATAGTTAAGCATCTCAAGTCAGATAGGAAAGAAATTAAATGTTGGTCTAGCCACTTCCTTCTGTGTTAACTTGGGAATGTTATTTAAGTTCTCTATAATGAGTTTTTTTTTCATGCTTATGAGAAATCATTATCCAGGGAAGATCTCCCTTCTCCCCTTTTTCTTGGGCATGCGTAGCAAGACTACATTTCCCCAGCCTTACTTGGAGAGATATAATTGCACATGGTTGAGGTCTTACTGGTAAACTGCAAAGAGAAGACGTGCACTGGTTCTGTTTGAGTGCCTTTAAAACAGTGGGGCTGCTTTGTCCACAATTGCCATTCTCCTGGCTGGAACCTGGGCTTAACGGAACAGCCTTTGGCCCATGTATAAGAGCAACATGATGCAGGATTTGGAGAAATAAGAGGGAAGGAGTCTTGTCCCCGAAAGGCTGCATGGAGAGCACTGCTAATGAACTGAAACAGTCATTGGACTGTTCCATGAGAGAAAAATGGGCATTGTTCTTGAAACTGCTCATTTGAGTCTTTTCTTGCTGCAGCAACTTAGCCTAATGCAAATAGTATAATATCTGACTTGCATGATTATTATGAACATAGAAAATAATTCATGTCAAGTGATTGGCATTTGTGGGTATCCCATAAAGAACAGCTTTTATCTGTTGTATAGTTAATAAGGAGGGTGATGGTAAGATTAGCCTTCTTACATCCATTCTCTCTGTTGTTGTAAAAATAATTTTTGCAAAATACAAAGCTAATTATGTATTCCTTCAACATGAAATTCTCAACAGGCCATGTTGTGACTTTAAGATAAAATCAGGTTTCTTACCATAATCTTTAAGGCCCTTCCTAATCTGGTCCTTGCCAACATTTCCAGCTATAGCTCATGCGACTGTTTCCCTGGATCCTTCCCCCAACCCATATGTTCTTGCAGTTATCTAGACCTGTTGTAATTGTTCCACAGAGTCCACTCATGCTCTCTGTCTGGAAGGCTCCCTGCCCCATGGAACCAAACCTCTTTAATTATAGATCATCCTTTGTGATTTCTGTTCAAATAGTTTGAGAAGCCTTCCTTGATGTAAAAATTTTTATTTACTAAAGTCACTATATTCCTTTCATTTCTAGCATGGATCATAATCCTGATGGGGATATATGATTATGGGAAATCTCCCTCCACACTACAAGCTCCTTGGCATAGGAACCTATATATTTTTGTCCACTATTACCTCTCTTTTAAAAGCTCCAGTATCTTGAATAAATGTTTGGCCAGGGAAATTAAATATCTACCTAATATTTTATATAAAAATAAATTTGAAGTAAATTAAAGAATTATTTATAAGAATGAAACTATAAAAATAACAGGAAATTATGGGTAGTTTATAAAGTATGAGCTTTAAATGGGGAAACTTCTTTGAGCAACCATATTGTATTTTTTTATCTGTGACTATAACCTCTTATGCAATGACATTCACTATAATAGGGGCATGAGAATATATTTATGATACATATTTTCAGAAAAAGCTAATTTCCATAATAAACTAAAAAAACAATTAAAATAATTCAAGAGAAAATTAGGAACATGAATAAATAATTCATAGAAAAATGGTTAATAAATATGTGACACCACAGTCAACTTAAAGCTGTGGTATATTTGATGGTATCTATGAACATTAAATGTATGCACCAGTAATGTCACATGTAAGAATTTACTCTGAAATTATGCTTCATGATGGTTCTTAAAATTATATTTGTCTATGTATGCATAAGCATGTTGGTTGTAACAATAATGGCCTCAACAATACTCTAGAAACTGCCTAAATATTCATCAAAGTAAAATTAAATGAAGGAATAATGATATAAACTTATAATTAAAAACTACACTTTTTCTTTATTGTTGGGGATTCCTTGAGGATACAAGAAATCAGGTTACATTGATGGCATTTGTTAGGTAAAATCCCTCTTATAATTGTGTCCTGCCCCAAAAAGGTGTGTCATACACTGAGACCCCCACCCCCTCCCTCCTTCCCTCTCTCTGCTCTTCCTTTCCCTCACCCCGCCCTCCTTCCCTCTCTCTGCTCTCCCCTTCCCCAACTCCATACCATGTACTAGGTCTTTAATTGTCCTCATATCAAAATTGAGTACATAGGATTCAAGCTTCTCCATTCTTGTGATGCTTTACTAAGAATAATGTGTTCTACTTCCTTCCAGGTTAATACAAAGGATATAAAGTCTCCATCTTTTTTAATGGCTGAATAGTATTTTGTGGTATACATATGCCACAGCTTGTTAAGAAGTATATAAGTAAAGATATATAAATATTATGTGTATACACAAGAGATGCAGTAGAGGGAAAACTTCTGATTTTAAGCATTTGCCAGCAGCTACCTCTGGAAAACAGGTGTGTCTGGCAGTTAAAGTAGGTAGGGTAGGTAGAAGTGTATAGAAGGAGATTTTTACTTATTCCTTTCTAGAATTCTGTACAGTTTACTTTTCCTTCAAACAGACATTACTTTTTCTATAAAAACGTAATTTATTGCTGATTCAGTAAGCAAAGTGTGGTAACTTCCTGTTATAATTCATATTTGGGTTGTGCCCAGGAGAAAACTAGAAGAAGCCACTGGCAGAATGGTTTTGGGGACAGTGTCAGAAAGGTGCAAATTCAACATGGGACAGAATCAACAGAAAAACTCTGGCAACCAGAATAACCAGAGTAGATTAATGTCCCCCAAGAAGGATGGGGTAGACTCAATGGAAGACCCAGTACATAAACAAATATCTGAAATGTCAGAAATTGAGTTCAGAATCTGGATAGGGAGTAAGATCAACAGGTTGGAGGAAAAGAGGGAGCTAGAATTTCAAATCATTCAAAA